>NIZV01000247.1:0-66012 GCA_003947045.1 Fusarium ambrosium
CCCTACACTACGTACCCACCCCCTCTCCCCGTCTTCCCCTCACACACACACCCCTCCCCCCGGTACCAAGCCTGAACCATCTACGCACGCCGTAGCCGCTCCATTGGATTTTTTTTTCTTTGCTCGCCCATTTTCTTTTCGTGGGGCTTGGATCAAGCTGCTTGCTTTGGACCTAGCTGGACCCAGTCGATTGACTCGAACCGGGCAGACCCCCCCAGCAAACTGCCAGTACTGGACGAGCCGTGACTCGAGTTGGGCTTGCTCTGAGCTGCCGAGAGACCGAGTTGGCACTGCTTTAGCATTGGTGACAGCTCCGGACATCTATTCCCATTCTCCCACCCTCAGGTCGCTCCCCATCCATCTCCCACAACTCTCCTCCTTCCATAAAAGCAGACCCGTTGCCCTCCCCCTCCAACTTTTCTTCCCTCTCGCTCTCCCTCTTCCTCCTACCTCTCTGCTCTGTCCTCTCGCGTTCGCCCTTCCCTAGTATCCAACGTGCCTATCCTGCCGCTGCAAGCCAGTCGCCTTTTGATACCCTTTCGCTTTACTGCCCTACTCTGGTAAAGAGGACCAACCATCCCTGGTAAGTTGTGTGCTGAACGCTGCCCTCATTGCATCCCCCATTGCTTCAGCACCTTGTTTGGATACCCCGCCTTCTCTTCCACGACTATGGACGACATTTCTAGTGCCCCCGACTTGGATTCATGGAGAATCGACAAACGGACCATCGCTGCTATGAGAAAACGACACGACCTCAACTGGCGACAGTCCCGAAATCACATGCCACGTTCACAACCGATAAGAAACAACGACTCTTGTAGCGGAGCCAATGCAACAACCATCTCTCCGGTTTCGCGGCTTCTCTGACTGGCGTGGCGCTTCTTCCCATGTTCGGCCAGTTGTGGCATCGCCGAGGTGACGTCCTCCCCAGGCGCCTCCTAGGGGCCCCTTGTCTTAGCCGCATGCATTGTTGGCATTGCGAGGCCAATTATTGGCTGTGTCGCCCTGCAACATCCCACTCTGCACACCGGGGCAAGGGGGCCCGCCCGGGAGACCACCGAGAGGACCACCGACTTGGCCACTCTGTGGGTCGATGGCCCAAACGAGACAGCTGTAAAAGCTTGGCTGATGCGGCTGCGTGAACCTCTCTCGGCACCGCATCGTCTTGTCTTGGAGTGGACAGTTGCTATGATGTGCGCTCGGGAGCAATGTCTGCAACGGAATCAGCTCACCGACGACTCATGGTGCGGCACAGAGTCAGTGTGGTGGGAGCCACTCGCGTTGTTTAGCGGGGCAACATGGCCACATCTTGTGTGGTTGACGGATTGAGTTTATCGCAAGATACCCTTATCAGCGCCACTCCCGAAGCCGGAATGGGAATCAATGAGGGATCCATCTCGCACCAACCTCGGCACAGTTTGTGGGGATTGGCAGCCTGGAGGAATAACCTTGGATTTTTATTGTCCGACCACTGGATCTCACTGCATAATCCATTCTACCTGTCGTATTCATCCTGTCCCCTTACCCATGCTAATTTCAAATTCCAGATCTCCGCTAGAGTCGCTACTGCTGCTCTTCCACCGAGGAACCCCGCGATCCTCCACCCCACCAAACACCCCCACCAACCCCACCTAGACCCGGTCGATACCCTCGCCTAGCATGGGCCTAAACGAGGAATTCGACGACCGACAGATCCATATCGAATCCGAGCAACAACCATACATCCCCTATGAGTATCAGACTGATAACAATGACTCGTGGGCTGGTGCTTTGCCGGTGAAGCAGGGTCTGTACGACCCTTCTCTCGAGAAGGATGCCTGTGGTGTCGGCTTTGCTTGCCACATCAAGGGCAAGCCTAGCCACAAGATTGTCAGCGATGGTGAGTTCTTTGTCCCTGGTGTTGTTGCACGAGACTGACCTCTTGAAGCCCGAAACCTGCTCTGCAACATGACCCACCGCGGTGCTGTGGGTTCCGATGCTCGAGATGGTGACGGTGCTGGTGTCATGACATCCATTCCCCACCGGTTCTTTATCAAGAACTTTGAGAAGGAGGAGGACATTAAGCTGCCTCCTCTGGGCCAGTACGCCGTGGGAAACCTGTTCTTCAAGCCCGACGAGGAGACTCTTGAGGAGTCTAAGAGGCAGCTGGAAGATGTTGCCGAGTCGTTGGGTCTTCGAGTCCTGGGATGGCGACGGCCCCCCGTTGACTCTACTCTTCTGGGTCCCGCTGCCAAGTCTCGCGAGCCCATCATCGCCCAACCTTTTGTCGTCCTTGCCTCCGCCTATGGTGCTGGCGTTGCTCCGGAGATGACTGATCCTGAGCAGTTCGACGATCGCCTCTTTGAGCGACAGCTGTACATCCTCCGCAAGCGTGCTACTCAGAGCATTGGATTGCACAACTGGTTCTACATCTGCTCCCTTTCCAACAAGAACATTGTTTACAAGGGTCAGCTTGCTCCCGTACAGGTCTACTCTTACTACCACGATCTCGTCAACGCCGACTACGAGGCGCACTTTGCTCTGGTGCACTCTCGTTTCTCCACAAACACCTTCCCATCTTGGGACCGTGCTCAGCCTTTGCGATGGGCTGCCCACAATGGTGAAATCAACACTCTGCGAGGTAACAAGAACTGGATGCGTGCCCGTGAGGGTGTCATGCAGTCTGATATCTTTAAGGAGGAGCTTGAGCAGATGTACCCCGTCGTCGAGGACGGTGGCTCTGACTCTGCTGCTTTTGACAACGTTCTTGAGCTTCTGACCATCAACGGAGTCCTCTCTCTGCCCGAGGCTGTCATGCTCATGGTTCCCGAGGCTTGGCAGGGCAACCAGCACATGGATCCCAAGAAGGCTGCATTCTACGAATGGGCTGCCTGCCAGATGGAGCCTTGGGATGGTCCCGCTCTGTTCACCTTTGCTGATGGCCGATACTGTGGTGCTAACCTGGACCGAAATGGTCTTCGACCTTGCCGTTTCTACGTCATGGACGATGACCGTATCATCTGTGCTTCTGAAGTCGGTACCATCCCCGTCGAGCCTGAGACTGTCATCCAGAAGGGCCGTCTTCAGCCTGGTCGCATGTTGCTGGTTGATACTCAGGCTGGCCGTATCATTGACGACAAGGAGTTGAAGGAGGCTGTTGCTAGCAGACACGACTTCCGAGCGTGGCTTGATAGGGAATTGATTACCATGCCCAAGGTCCTCGAGACCCTGGAGCAGGCTATGGACCTTGCGCCCAAGTTGGACGACAAGACTCTCCAGGCTGATCCCCTTCTGCTCTCCTATGGATATACTCACGAGCAGGTTAGCTTGCTGCTTGCCCCCATGGCCGCCGATGAGAAGGAAGCCCTTGGTTCCATGGGTAACGATGCCCCTCTGGCTTGCCTGACCCAGGCTCCTCGTCTGCTCTATGACTACTTCCGACAGCTCTTTGCCCAGGTCACCAACCCTCCCATTGACCCCATCCGAGAGTCCATTGTCATGTCTCTGGAGTGCTATGTTGGCCCTCAGGGTAACCTGCTGGAGATGGACCCCTCCCAGTGCGGCCGTCTGCTGCTTCCCAGCCCCATTCTCTCCATCCCGGAGTTCAATGCCATCAACAACATGTCCTCCACCTACTCTGACTGGACTGTCAAGACTATTGACCTGACATTCCCCAAGAACCAGGGTGTCCAGGGCTACATCAGCCACCTCGACAAGATCTGCGAAGAGGCTACTGCTGCCATCGAGGCCCGAGACCGTGTCATTGTTCTCTCTGACCGTAACACTTCCCCTGACCGCGTTCCGGTCTCTGCTGTTCTGGCTTCTGCCATGGTCCACCACCATCTGGTCAGCAACAAGTGGCGATCCATGGCTGCCCTGGTTGTTGAGACTGCCGAGGCTCGTGAGGTCCACCACATGTGTGTTCTCCTCGGTTATGGTGCCGACGCCATCAACCCTTACCTTGCTATGGAGTGTATTCTTAAGTTGAACCGTGAGGGTCTTATCAAGAAGAAGCTTAGCGACGATGCCCTCATCCGAAACTACAAGCACTCGTGCGACGGCGGTATTCTCAAGGTCATGAGTAAGATGGGTATCTCAACTCTTGCTTCTTACAAGGGTGCTCAGATCTTCGAGGCCCTCGGTCTCGATGAGTCCGTTGTCGAGCGATGCTTCAAGGGCACTGCTTCCCGTATCCAGGGCCTGACCTTCGAGCTCATTGCTGAAGACGCCTTCCGATTCCACGAGCGTGGTTTCCCCTCGCGATCCACCGTTGGACCTACTGGCCTCCCCGAGTCCGGCGAGTACCACTGGCGTGATGGCGGCGAGCCTCACGTCAACGACCCTACCTCGATTGCCAACATCCAGGATGCCGTTCGAACCAAGAACGACAAGTCCTACGAGGCTTACTCCCGCTCCGAGTATGAGCAGATCAAGAACTGTACTCTCCGAGGTCTGCTTGACTTCAAGTTTGAGGACTGCACCCCCGTCCCCATTGACCAGGTCGAGCCCTGGACCGACATTGTCCGTCGCTTCTGCACTGGTGCCATGTCTTATGGTTCCATCTCTATGGAGTCTCACTCTACCCTTGCTGTCGCCATGAACCGACTTGGTGGCAAGTCCAACACTGGTGAGGGTGGTGAGGATCCTGAGCGATCTCAGCGTCTTCCCAACGGTGACACCATGCGCTCTGCTATCAAGCAGGTCGCCTCCGGCCGTTTCGGTGTCACCTCCGCCTACCTGGCTGACTCTGATGAGCTTCAGATCAAGATGGCCCAGGGTGCCAAGCCCGGTGAGGGTGGTGAGCTTCCTGGCCACAAGGTCTCCAAGTCGATTGCTCGCACTCGTCACTCGACTCCTGGTGTCGGTCTCATTTCGCCTCCTCCTCACCACGACATTTACTCCATTGAGGATCTGAAGCAGCTGATCTACGATCTGAAGTGCTCCAGCCCTCGATCCCGAGTCTCCGTCAAGCTCGTTTCCGAGGTTGGTGTCGGTATCGTCGCCTCCGGTGTCGCCAAGGCCAAGGCCGATCACATCCTGATTTCTGGCCACGACGGTGGTACTGGCGCCTCTCGATGGACCGGTATCAAGTACGCCGGTCTGCCCTGGGAGCTGGGTCTGGCTGAGACTCATCAGACTCTGGTCCTCAACGATCTCCGTGGTCGTGTGGTTGTGCAGACTGATGGTCAGCTCAAGACTGGTCGCGATGTCGCCCTCGCCTGTCTGCTTGGTGCTGAGGAATGGGGCTTCGCCACCGCTCCTCTCATCGCCATGGGCTGTGTCTTCATGAGAAAGTGCCATTTGAATACTTGCCCTGTTGGTATTGCTACTCAGGATCCTGAGTTGCGCAAGAAGTTCAAGGGTACCCCTGAGCATGTCATCAACTTCTTCTACTATGTCGCCAACGAGCTCCGAGCCATCATGGCCCAGCTTGGTTTCCGCACCATCAACGAGATGGTTGGCCACGTCGAAGTCCTCAAGATGCGCGATGACCTGCGAACCAACAAGACGGCCAACATTGACCTGTCTCTCCTCCTGACCCCAGCCCACAAGCTCCGACCTGGTGTCGCCACCTTCAACGTCCGAAAGCAGGACCACAAGCTCTATGTCCGACTCGACAACAAGCTGATTTCTGAGGCCGAGTTGACCCTCGACAAGGGTCTGCCCTCGAGAATCGAGTGTGACATTGTCAACACTGACCGAGCGATGGGTACCTCCCTCTCCTACCACATCTCCAAGCGCTATGGAGAGGCTGGTCTGCCCCTGGACACTGTCCATGTTAATATCAAGGGCTCCGCCGGTCAGTCCTTCGGTGCTTTCCTCGCCCCCGGTGTCACACTTGAGCTGGAGGGTGATGCCAACGACTATGTTGGCAAGGGTTTGTCGGGTGGTCGCCTGATCATCTACCCTCCTCGTTCTGCCGTCTTCAAGGCTGAGGAGAACATCCTTATCGGAAACACTTGCTTGTACGGTGCTACCACTGGTACTTGCTTCTTCCGTGGTGTTGCGGCTGAGCGATTCGCTGTCCGAAACTCGGGTGCCACCGCGGTTGTCGAGGGTGTTGGTGACCACGGCTGTGAGTACATGACTGGTGGCCGCGTTGTCATTCTTGGATCTACTGGTCGCAACTTTGCGGCTGGTATGTCTGGTGGTATCGCCTATATCTTGGATGTCCACGGCGACTTCTTGTCCAAGCTTAACGACGAGATGGTTGAGGCCGGCCCTATCGAGGACGCCGCTGAGATTGCTTTCGTTCGCGGTCTCATTGAGGACCACCACCACTACACTGGATCCGAGCGTGCGGCCCGCATCCTGGTTGACTTCAACCGTGCTCTGCCTCGCTTCATCAAGGTCCTTCCCGTCGACTACAAGCGTGTTCTCGAGGAGGAGGCTGCCAAGGCGGCAGAGGCCAAGCGTGCCGAGTACAACCTGCCCGTCGTCTCTGGTGTTCACACCAAGAAGGCTGACAAGGCCGCCAAGCTCCAAGATCTCGAGGAGGCTGTTGGCGACAACGCCGTCGAGAAGAAGCGTGCCCTTGTCCTCGACAAGACTAAGGGTTTCATGAAGTACAAGCGCCGTGCTGAGAAGTACCGACCTGTGACTTCTCGTCTCAAGGATTGGGCTGAGCTCAGCTCTCGTCTGGACGAGGACGAGCTCAAGTATCAGTCTGCCCGATGCATGGACTGTGGTGTTCCTTTCTGTCAGTCCGATACTGGTTGCCCCATCTCCAACATTATCCCCAAATGGAACGAATTGGTGTTCCAGAACCAGTGGAAGGATGCCCTTAACCGTCTGCTGATGACCAACAACTTCCCCGAGTTCACTGGTCGTGTGTGCCCCGCTCCTTGCGAGGGTGCTTGCGTCCTGGGCATCAACGAGGACCCTGTCGGCATCAAGTCGATCGAGTGCGCCATCATCGACCGAGGCTTCGAGATGGGCTGGATGGTTCCTAACCCCCCCAAGGTCCGCACTGGCAAGACTGTTGCCATCATTGGCTCTGGTCCCGCCGGTCTGGCCGCTGCTGATCAGCTCAACCGAGCTGGTCACCTCGTCACTGTCTACGAGCGTGCTGACCGTCTGGGAGGTCTGCTCATGTATGGTATCCCCAACATGAAGCTTGACAAGCGTATCGTTAAGCGCCGAACCGACTTTATGGCTTCTGAGGGCATCGTCTTCAAGACTGGTGTTGCTGTTGGTGAAGAGGGTCATCCTTCTCTTGACGACCTTCGGGCCAGCCACAACGCCGTCGTCATTGCTACTGGTGCCACCGTTGCTCGTGATCTGCCTATCAAGGGCCGCGAGCTCGATGGCATCCACTACGCCATGGAGTTCCTGCACAAGAACACCAAGTCTCTCCTCGACTCCGAGCTTGCTGACAACACCTACATCTCTGCCAAGGACAAGCACGTTATTGTCATTGGTGGTGGTGACACTGGTAACGATTGTATCGGAACCTCTCTCCGCCACGGTGCCAAGTCGGTCACCAACTTCGAGCTTCTGCCTCAGCCCCCACCTGAGCGTGCCAACGACAACCCCTGGCCCCAGTGGCCTCGCATCTACCGTGTGGACTACGGTCACACTGAGGTCCGCCAGCACACTGGCAAGGACCCTCGCGAGTACTGCATCATGTCTGAGGAGTTTATGGGCGACGGTTCCGGCAAGGTCAAGGGTATCGTCACCGTTCGAGTGGAGTGGACTAAGTCTCCTAGCGGTGGTTGGGACATGAAGAAGATCGATGGTTCTCAGCAGTACTTCAACGCTGACCTCGTCCTGCTTGCCATGGGTTTCCTTGGTCCCGAGGCTCGCGTTCTCGGTGACAACATTGAGAAGGACGCTCGCAAGAACGTCAAGACGCCCCCTGGCAAGTACTGTACCAACATTGATGGTGTCTTTGCTGCCGGTGACGCCCGCCGTGGCCAGTCTCTGATTGTCTGGTAAGTTAACACTGAAAATCTGTACTATCTTGTGAACTACGTGCTAACTATTTCATCAGGGGTATCAACGAAGGTCGCCAGGCAGCTCGTGAGGTTGATCTGTACCTCGAGCAGTACACCAACCTGCCGGTCACCGGTGGTATCACCAAGCGCACCGCGCAGGAGATCTTCACCCAGATCAAGGTCGAGGCTTAGATAGATGACGCCATCATTTAAGGATGGTCTTTTCTCTCTCTCGTGTTTTTTGTGGGCATGGGAGCAAACGGTTCAGCGATATACCCTGATTGTGGGACAATTGGAGCTCATGCAGGTTTGGGGTTAACGGGGAACTGCGACTTTGTTGTTTTTTCTATACCAATTTGTAGAATTGCGCGTCAGGCTGGATATATAAAATTATGATTTGGACTACCTACTTGGTCGTCTCGAATTGTCTGTTAAGTGAAAGTGGCCATGTGTGGCATCTGTTCTCTCGTCTAGAGCTCATGTTCTTACCTAAACATCATCCTCAACTCTGACCAGATTTATCTGGACATTTAGGTAGCACTGCCTAACTACTATCCCTAAGCATTACCTGACCTTTGTATCCATCTGTTTATTCCAACCTGGTGATATCAAGCCAAAATTCCTTATTCAGGGGTCGTTGTATTGCCGACCAACCACTCCAGCGCCACAGCGCATACCACATCCTTGGTCAAGGATGGTATTAGAATCTATCATGTTAATCTTTTGATCAGGGTTAATTGCGTTGTTGTTACAGAATGGAGTATGTCAAGCCATCTAGACAATGGGGCTGGCCCCTCTGCTCGGCTTAGGAGGAGGCGGATAACTGTGGCATTGTAGTCACAGGACATGACATGCTAGTACTCTCAAGGATTGTTGCTAGGCCCTTAATAAAACGAGGGCATTCTTGGGGCAATGCTTTCCAAATTAATCGAGGCTACGAGGATCGAAGGTACGCGATAGCCCTTGCTGCTTAGCCCCCCTTTCGAGGACGGTCGGATACCATCTATTGTCATGAAGCCCGCTACTACTGACCCGGCCCTTGGGATACTTGGAATAAACTTGCATGATTGATGTGTACATACCCCAAGGTATCTATTGCCAGCCCGACCGATATGTCCGTTGTCTTGGAGTGTTGAGAATCAAGCACGGGTTCCATCCCCTACTACCTCAACACTAGTCGCTGGAAGCATGGTGGAGAGGGATAGACAGCAGAGCTCTTGCAAACATGAACTTGTAACTATTAATTTTCTCGTCTGAACTTCGTGATAATTTATCTGCCGCAGAGTCTTCATTGGGAGCTCCCAAGGGGATCCTTAATGATCACCCCGCCCCAAACACCAACGAGCCGGAGAACGATAGGCTGGGTGAAGCCTTGTCCATTACAATCCACACGGAGTTGTTTGCTAGGAGATCCGTATTTCTTCCTGTGGCAAACCCCTTTCAGTGGCGTCTTTCTCGTCGCCTGTGGGCATTTCATTGACAATCATCCTCACAAGACTCGGCTCAGTGCACCTGGTCATAGTCGTTTCGTGCTCTTTTGGTTGATGAGTTTTAACTCTTGTATATCATTTAAAGATGTGCTAGTCTATCTGACTGAGTAGCGTATGGTGAATTCCGAGTTGATGAGAGTATGCATTGCAGAATCATTCTCAAGAGGTATCTTGAGCTCTAATTGGTGATCTCGGGAAAGCAACTTGAAAACGCCCCTTTGCTGGTACGCCCACTGCGCTTGTCCATACTGATGTAGTATCTAGACTAATGCCGGAATTAGAGATGGGGGATATGTTCGTGGCTCTTTCGGAGGACACTTTCTTTCTCAGCTACAGGTGCTTTGGATTTTTGAGCAACATATTGAACCGACAATTTGGTGAGCATGCTTCCAAACAATGCCGAGAGGGCTGGGTTAGGCAACCTTCGCCAATGGGGGCAATGATTGTATGACCCAGAAGGCCTAGAAATTGTCTTCACCAAGGGACTTGCTTTCTTTTCTTGTTGGTCTTGGGACTTGGTAGCACGCCACTCCGGCCCTGTCCACTATCCATTTGTGAGGTTCGCTCTCTCACCGCACAGCATCACGATCGAAGGCGTGTACCATAAGAGCTCCTCTGAGTAGGCATCAAGTCTATCAAGACTGGAAATAAAAACGCTACTGTGGTGGTGTGTACATCACAAGACACTCAAAGATTCGCCAGGGTCTTGTGATTCTCGTGGCATCCTGATTCCCACAAGACTCCAAGTTGATTCCGTTGGCATTGTATGACTAAACCACGAGAACCTGGGATATAGCTACTGGTATCTCTGGCTAGGTAATCAGTAGATCGATCCTTAACTTGAACTTCATTCTCGGACGAATTAAGGTTGGCAACGTTGGTGTCGACTGGTCTTGCACCTGTTTGGAATGCTGTAACTGAGTCACCGCAAGACTCGAGATGGACCCGATCCAGATCTCGCCATGAGCTGGCTCGTCTGAGATATGATATATCAGAACGTGACGTTGCCTGCAGGGTCTTCTCAGCTAGGGGGGTTGTGTTCCTGCATGAATCAAAGACAACTGTCTCAGAGTTGGGGGACTGCCCAATTTGAACCTACGACGATACGAATGGCAATGCAGAGTTTTCAACTCACGAGCTCTTCTGTTGATTCTGTTGAATTGTTATGTATCTCTTCACGGCTTGTCTCGTCAGCTCAAGGGATGAAAATGTACCAGTGATGAGGCTCTATTCGCAAGCAGTCTTGTGGGGACGAAGATGTTGCCATCAAATTATTGAAATACCTCATGATTCTATATGAATTGGTATATATTAGGATGATGGCTTAGAAGAGCTCATAATCTGGGATATGGCTGTACGTCAAGATCGACGCGTTAAGATCCATGCACACTTCAAACCTACATAACACTCTTACCCATCGACCACCCCCTTGCATTAGGACCAGAGACTAGGGACATCCACATACGAATTGCCTCATTGACACAATGCTGAACGGGTTCAGTCTCCGCTGTGGCAACGTGAACTGGGCGCTCTCCTGTGCCCTCTTCCAGGGTCAGTTTAGCAACCAAGGACGAGAAGGTCAAAGATCTGGACCCTAGTTCCGGTACACTTCAAATTTCTGAACCCTCAATGTTACTACGGAGCGAAATGTCTGCGGCTATAGAGGGTTGTGTTGTCAAGCTCATTCTGCCGTCTATTACCAGTCTGAACGCGAAACACTCAGGCAACCACTACCAGTCAGAACCATGAACCTGAGATGAATGTACGAGGTAACTATGTCCTGGGAAGCTACGGAGAGAACTGGGATTTGCGCATATTCTGTGGCTACCTTGAAAGTATCAATTGTCGCATCAAACGTCTTGGACCTATTGGTTGCTTCTGACTCTTCATCCTAGCGAACCCCCATATTCAGGTTTGTTCGCTGAGCTGGAGGATATCGACTAGGTACTTCCAACATAGACTATTGCTACCTACTACTCAGTACTCGAATTGGCCATTGAGGGCCATGTATGACCCTTCTCCCTTGATCAACTACTGGGACGGCAGAAACCCTGGCCCTGTGTCAGCCAAAGCTGATGAATTGTCGTACTGGATCCCTTCAGAAAACCAACCCGCCAATGGTTCGTCACTCGGAAACACGGTACACGATCCAATACGGGGCACATTGCGCTGAGGCTAACCATGTTGACGCTAGAGCAATGGCACTCGGCAATCATCTAGGTACGTAGTCGCACTCGATGGTAGATGTTTGTCTCGAGAAGCGCCGAGAAGGGATCGTGAGGTGCATTGGACTCTCGCTTTGAAAAATCCTCAACGAATGTGGTCTCAACTAAACATGTCGTGTGCGCCCTTGATATCTCGAGCTGAGCCTGGCGACAGGAAATAGGGGTCTTGTGGTCAAATGAGGAAGGAATGTTGCCATGGAGAGAACATTTTCCTTCTCAGACAGGGTCAATATTGACGTCTTGAGCCGCTCACGTGCCCTTGAGAAGGACGTTGCAATTGTGTTGCTTGGGAGATGGGCTATCGTCCCTTTAGGTCTAGTACATGGGCTCTAGCAGAAGCCAAGTTTCTCTCAACACGAGTGACATTTGGTGCCCGAGAGGTCAAGAACTGCAACGATTTTTGCGAACCGAGAGGGTCACCGATCTAGACCAACAACTTGATTTCCAAAATCATCAGATGAAGCTATTCCCTTCCCTCCTCTTCACGTGCGTAAACCACAGCACCAGAATGCACGGAGCAGCAAGAATGAAAGCATGGGTCAGGTACCTGAAATCGGGGTGCATGCATGCCTTCCCGTTGCGTCACTAATCCACTGGCGCCTTTGAGGTGCCGCACGTGTATAAGTCGGGGGATCTGATAGGGCAATCGGAGTGGGAAGAGGCAGCGGCACCACCAAGCGACGCCGGGACCCGCACTTCCCTCTGAGGCCTAGCCTGACCCAGTTTCCAGCTAGGTTTGCAGCGGGCTGTCCGCTGCGAGACACTGAGGAGCCGCTGAGCTCTGGAGATGAATGAATTGGCTAATGCGAGTGGCTGGGTCGAGCTGCTAGAGCTGTTGAAGGGGAGCTACTCAGCAAGCCCCGGTGACACTTTTGGGTACCTGCTGCAGGTGGTGGGCGCGGTGGCAGTGGGTGGGATCCATTGTTGCGTCGTCTTTCCATGCTTGGTTTCACGTTGGTCGGCCTTTTTTCCTTCCATCTAAACAACCAACCTGAACTGAACTTGCTCAAGTGGGTGCATTGCTCTTGCTCGTTCTTTTTACCTGTCTCGCGACAACGTGGGACCGTGGATCACGACTCTACTACTCCCTTTGGGATCCATCAATTTTTTCTCCTTCTACCTTCTCGTCCATCCTTCTCTCTTCTCCATCATCTCGTCGCGCTTTCCTCGACTCGACGCTCCTGCGGAACGACATCATCGTTGTGTCATGATCCAGTGATTCGATCCGACCCGACCCATCTCCCGAATCCTGTGCTACTTGCGCCTGCCATCCATTGATTGTCTCGCTCCGATCCTCCGATAATCGCCCTACACGGCCGTCCATTCTCCGCCGTCCGGCCGGCCTGCCTTGATAAGCGTAGTTGCTTCCTAGACCGTGGACGACCAGCCCCTCCTCGCCCACAATGCGCTTCGGTCGCACTCTGCGCGAGTCCGTCTACGCGCCATGGAAGGACAAGTACATCGACTACGCAAAGCTCAAGAGCTTGCTGCGTGAGGATGTCGCCGACGACGACCGCCCGTGGACTGAGGACGACGAGACCCGTTTCTGCGAGGAGATCTTCAACAAGCAGCTCGAGAAGGTGGCCGAGTTTCAGGAGCAACGTTTCAACGCTCTGAAGGAGCGCGTCGATGCTGCCTTTGAGAAGCTCAAGGAGCTGGCTCCTGTCGAGTCTACCGAGGATGACGGAACCATCCCTAAGGGCGAGATCTCTGCCTCGCGCCTGCGTGCTCTCGAATCCGAGCTCGACGACATTACTAACGAGGTCCGCGAGCTCAAGAAGTACAGCAACATCAACTACACGGGCTTCCTCAAGATCATCAAGAAGCACGATCGCAAGCGGGGTGATCGCTACAAGGTCCGGCCCATGATGCAGTTGAGCCTCGCCCAGCGCCCTTTCAACTCGGAGACGGGCTACTCGCCCCTCCTCAACAAGCTGTCCATCATGTACTTTGCCATCCGGCAACAGCTCGAGGAGGGCGGAGACCAGCTTCCTCCTCTGGACCTCGAGTCCCAGGGCGAGACTCACAACGGCGAGCGTTACACCGCCCACAAGTGTAGGTTTCCTTCCGAGGACGGGACGTTGCTTGGCAGTCGTACCGTGTTGTGAAACACAACAAAGTTACTAACATGTCTCGGCAGTCTGGGTCCATCCCGACAACCTTCTCGAGGTCAAGACGGTCATTCTTCGACATCTACCTGCCCTTGTTTACAGCGAGCAGTCTGCCAAGGAGCTTGATGGCAGCGACTCGCCGTCCATTACTTCGCTTTACTTTGACAACAGGCAATTTGACCTCTATGGCGAAAAGGTCAACCGTCAAGCCGAGGCTACTTCCTTGCGCCTTCGGTGGTACGGACAGCTGACGACCCGCCCGGAGATCTTTGTCGAGGAAAAGACTGTGGACGATAAGGGCAGCCGGGAGCTCAAGTTCTCTATCAAAGACAAGTATGTCAAGTCGTTTGTGGACGGTGACTACAAGATGGACAAGGCGATCCAGAAGATGAAGAGGCAGAGTTTCACTCCCGAGCAGGTGGACGCCTACAAGAAGACTGTGAATGCCATCCAGGAGTTTGTCAAGGAGAAGGGTCTGAGCCCTGTTCTGCGGGCCAACTACGTGCGAACCGCGTTCCAAAAGCCCGCCGATGACCGCATCCGCATTGCCATTGACACTGATGTTGCCTTTATCCGCGAGGACACTCTTGATCGCGACCGCCCTTGCCGTGACCCCAACGAGTGGCACCGCCTGGACATTGATGATAGTGAGATGACCTATCCCTTCAAGAAGATGAACCAGAGTGAGGTCAACCGGTTTCCCTATGCTCTTCTGGAAATCAAGCTGAAGGAGGACGGTCTCAGGAAGCGTCCATCCTGGGTTGAGGACCTGATGTCGTCTCATTTGGTCCACCCCACGCCGCGCTTCTCCAAGTTTGTGCATGGTGTGGCGGTTCTGTTTGAAGACTATGTCAACAACTTGCCCTTTTGGCTTAGTGATCTCGAGGGTGATATTCGAAAGGATCCCCAGAAGTCATTTGAGGAAGAGGAGCAGCGTCGTGCCCAACGGCACGAAGATGTGATGGCGGTGGGTAGCTTGATCGGCGCGGGCGCAAAGTCGGGATCCTATAAGCCTACACAGAGCTCCCCTGTGAGCAAGTCATATCTGGCAGACCGCATGTCCAAGGACTCGATTGCCCAAGCCCTCAACAACCGAACATCTAGGGCCCCTAACGGGGAAGAGAACGGGGAGGGCAGCTCTCGACAGCAGGAGGAGCAACAGGAGAGGTCTTATGGAACACTCTCTTCGGTTATCCCAGGCTTCTCACTGTCCAAGTACTCTAGGGCGAAGCGAGCATCACAGCAAGCGCTTCCCGAGGGCGTGGTGGCGCCAACTGAGTGGATCAAGAACGCCGGCGAGCTCAAGGTCGAACCCAAGGTTTGGCTCGCCAACGAGCGAACATTCCTCAAGTGGCAGCACATCTGCATCCTTCAGGGTGGTCTGGCCGTTGGGCTGTACACAGCGGCCGGCAAGGATACAGTTGCCTCTATCATGGGCCTTATCTATGTTCTGATCGCCGTCTTTGCAGGAGCTTGGGGATACGGCATGCTTAGGGTGCGCCGAACCATGATCTTGGAACGGAGCGGCAAGGACTTTGATAATATGATTGGACCCATGATCATCAGCGTCTCTCTGATGGTTGCCCTGATTCTCAACTTTTTCTTCCAGGTACGTCTTGCTGGTATGTCAAGGGTCTATCAAGTGCTAACATTGGTCAACAGTATCGGGCAGCTTTTGGACGGATGAATGATGGTAAGGACGGAAGTGAGCCGTTGTCGGAGGACCTGAGGTAAGCATGAAAGAGATGGAGTATGTAGAGTTGGTTCTGTGAGAATCGGATAGGACGGGCGTTGGATGATGCATGCATTCTTTTGGTGTTTCGTTTTGATGGTTTGAAGATGTTGGAGAGGGAGGCATGGGCCATTTTACTGCTAGACTCATATGTTTTCACCAGTTTTGATTGGTCTTGCGTTGAGGTTGAGTACCTGAATGTGACTCTAGTTGTCATCGATAGTAGCCATCATGTCCATGATGTGAGCAGCACTGTTGTAGAGCAAGCAAGGGATCTGCGTCTATGGCGACATTTGCAAGACTCCCTGGAAATGGACAAGTTCTAATCTTGAGCCAAGACCGTCCCCATCCAAATATAGCGTAGGATGATCAAGCGGAAGCATCCATCTTTGATAGAACCCCTGAAGCGCAGCATGCAGGCATGGGCTTATTGATTGCAGGTCTTGCTCTCCACATTTACGAACTTGCATGTACTTCTATGTAATGATTCATGGAGGTGTGTAGAAGGTCGTAGATGATATAGCTTGGACTTGTTCACAGAGTAAATATTGTAATTGAGCAATGAACCTTTTTCTTAATTAGATGCAGCAAAATGTCTCGCTCTGCCTCGGGGGTTGGGGAACAATAGGCCTCCGGCTGCAAGGCGCCAGGCAAGGATGATGAGGCCGGCCGGCACCAAGGACTTCAACGTGCATATGTGCTGTGCTGTGCTGTGCTGCGCGTCCCCGTCTGTACCGTAGCTGCCCTGTCTCTCTTTTTTCCCCTGCCCCCCATCTCATCTCATCCCTTCCCTTCAATTATCCGGGACGGAAGAAAAGCCTCCTTTGCAACTTTACACTTTCTTTCCCTTCATCCCTCTCTTTAAGTGTGACTTCATTGTTCTGCTGTGAGGTGACAACAACTCCAACTAGGTCGTCCCCCCTCCGTCTCATATCCCTGTCGCATCGGTCTCCAGAGAGCTTCCCGCTGCTTGGACGACAGCCTCGCCTCCACGATTGTCGACCTGCAAGTCGCGCCACAAAAAAAAACGCGGCTTCCCCTGCTCGCCGTCCATTTTGAGGCCCCGGGGCGCTTCTGGGTGTGGGCAATTCTGGGCTGCTGCGCATTTTCCATCTCCCCTTCTCCTCCCGCTTTCACGAGCAATTCCTAGGCTCTCTCTCTCTCATCGCTTCTCCTCAGAGAAACAACTCAAGATTTGACAGGAAGTGGGGAGATCATGTGCAACGTCGAGTCCGTCTGCTGCTAACTCGGCGAAGCTACGTACCCTGAGTTTCCGATTTCCCTTTCTACCTGAACCCAGTCCCGCGCGCCATCGGGCGTCGCGAACCGAACCGCACGACCTGCGACCAACAACCTCTTTTCGCAACATCACCTTCCCTCCTCATGGGCGTTTCTCGATAACCCCCCATCCTCTTTCGCCAGCTTCGCGAGTCGCCCTAGAGCTGCGCTGTCGCTGCTCATGACATCATGACGGACCAAGGCGAAAAGAAGGGTCTCTGGAGCCTTTTCCGAAGGGCCAGTAGTAGGAGACAATCCAGCAAACCACCGGTGCGTAGTGGCGTCTTCTCTGTTCTCGAGCGCGCCGTGCCTCGGCTTCTGCAGAGCTAGAGCTCTGCCATGCCAAGCCAAGCTTAACTCGACAACCTCAGCGCTCAAGAGTCTCTTTGCTGACTATACCCCGTGGCTTCTAGACCAAGGAACATCTCGAGCCCAAGGAATATCACCGACCCCGCCGTGCTAGTAATGGTGATGCTATTCAACCTTTTCCACAAAACTCTGGTTCCGCTCCCGATCTCAACTACGAGAAGCGCCGCCCCGCGACCGCCGATGACGAATCTCGCGTCCGACGCCGGCCTAGAAGGTCGCTGGCTGTACCTGAGCCCGAACCAGTCCGACAAGTGAGGTCTACCCCCTTCTTGAAGAAACCTCGTGGTGTAAACGGACGCACCACCACCACTCCCAGATCCCGCGAACCTCGTACCTCCTGGCCTCCCGAAGGCATCTCCATCGACGACGAGTTGCCGCCACAGCATGCCCTGGAGCTTGTTGCCCGCGGCGCTCCCTCTCACAAGGGCCACAAACGTCCAATCCCCCATCACCCAGAAGAGTTCTTCTCACTCTACACAACCTCTGGTGGTAATCGATCTAATGGCAAAGGCACTGATCATATGGATGTCTCCAACCTTCACGACTCGATGACCCAGCTGATGACTCTGCGACTGCTTGGTCATGGCCATGCCACCTATCCATGGGAAACACTCGAACAACCTAGCTAC
The DNA here is from genome assembly GCA_003947045.1 of Fusarium ambrosium. Classification (NCBI taxonomy): domain Eukaryota; kingdom Fungi; phylum Ascomycota; class Sordariomycetes; order Hypocreales; family Nectriaceae; genus Fusarium; species Fusarium ambrosium. The sequence goes on from NIZV01000247.1 coordinate 17,751, forward strand.
TCATTCTTCTTTGGTCACTTGCCGGGTACTATCACTCTCAACGAATGGGCCTCCATGTCGAGCGTCTTGCCTCCTGCCATCATGCTCCGCGACTCCGGCGTAGTGCCCCGACCGATGGATCTTGAGAACATCTTCGACCGATTGCAGGAGCTCCGCCATGGCCTCGAGGATGATAATGAGGCTATGCTCTATCGCAACCTTTACAAGCGTATTCTGAGGGACCCCGACAAGATCTTTAGTCCCCATCGAACCCTCGATAAGCAAATCACCGACCTAATCCTTGTCTTGTCGCGCCCAGAATGGATCGACTTTAGCAATCCGCGGAACCAAGTTGCGACTCGATTCATCTTTGACAGGGGCGAAGAAAACCGCGAACAATACCAGAAGTTCTTCCATCAGCTGCTTCTTAGTCTCGAGCTGGAGCTGCGCATTCAGTCGCAACAACATGGCGACTGGGCAAAAGAGAAGCTAACCTCACAGATCCCTCCCACGATCCAGTGGAATTTGGCTCTGGCTCGTCGGTGGCAGAACTTTGTGCGTGTCGACGACTTTGGCAAGACCCCTGAAGATAGTAAGTAGCCCATGTGTTGGTAACGTCATGCTGCGAAGCATGATGGACTTCAAGTGTTGGACTTTTCTGACATTGGCCGCAGTCCTTCTCCGATACAAATTAAAGAAGCGTCAGATCAGGATGCTGAGGCGTTTTGCCCAGATGATGAGGTGGCCGAACCTGGATGAGACGCTTGACAACATGAAACAAAAAGACTCGGAGATGTCTTTGGATGAAGTCAGCTCTGATGCCTTTGCCTTTTTCAGCGGTCTCGTTCTGCCTGGGGTGAGTTTGACTGTCCATGTCCCTGAGACTTTTAAACAACGATAGTCGTTGGCTTATTTGATGCGTAAAGACTGACTTGAGGAACAGCAAACCTTCCCCTTTCTCATCATGAACACACTCCTTGACCTCGACCCTGACAATGCCACAAATGAACTGGCCCTCCTCTCACACATGCACCCTCAGTGTGGTTTCCAGTATCGAAACAGCTACACATACTGGTCCGCCACTTGCATTGTAGGCAAGGTTCTGGCACCTACTTGCCACGGAGTTGCTGGGTGGGTCGGTCCCGCGCGGACAACGACAGATCTAGCTCCATCTCAGATTGCACGTATCCGCAGTAGAAAACCAAAGCAGAAGATGAGTGACAAGGACGTGGAGTCGATGGGGGAGCGATCTGACCCGCTGGGTCCGCCGGCTGAGGTCTACCCCGTGGAGGAGTTTCAGCCGGTAGCGCCGAAAGGTGGCCCTGATGATGCTGTTGACACGGTGCGGATAGAAATGCTGAGCCTCAAAGCTGCGGATCGGCCCGACGGCTCATCCCCCACAAGTTCAGGGTCACGACTGTTTGACGCGACTGTGCAGTTTGCTATTGATGGGGTATCATGGCCGTTGCGGCTCATGTATGACGTATCTTTCGTGGCAGCATGGCCGTGCTCTGAGGGGCCACATCCGCTCTTCTTCGACTACATATATACGGCAATCCGCGTTGACGCAATAGTTGGGGTACGGGACTGGGGAGGCCTTTACGGGGGACCACCGTCGCATAGTGTGCGATCAAGCCCCGGACCAGGCATGATGCAGGGACCGTACCGGGATATGTTCAGCCACAGCTTTGGTCATAACCGTCTTCAGGGTCACCTATTCGATCATGGTGCCAACGAAGAAGAAGACGATGACGAGAAGGTTCTCGTGGTTGAAGCGTTCGGGGTGCGCGATAATGAGGTCCTCGCTCGAGCTTGGTGCTCGCATTGGGGCCTCAGCGCGATCGTGGCGGATGTTGAAAAGACATGGTAAGTTGGATACTAAACTATGAAGCCATCATGACTTGTTGCTAACAGTAGTGCAGCATGGCGTGTGCCATCCGAGAAGCGTATGCGGCTACGCTTACAGTGGTGATCCTGGTAGAAGGGCAGGAATACCCTAATGATGATTAATGACTGTTATGAAGTTATGTACTGTTCGCTTTTCCCCTCAGCGTTTCGTTGCGAGACTGGCTGGCGATGCGGGAATGAGTGTGACGGGGGTGAATCTTGGGTCTCCAAAGACCAAGAGGGACAAATAATGGGAAATCTGTCGAGGGTGGGCGGACGGAGTTTAAAGGAAAGGGTCTGATTTGTGAACAAAGGGATAAGAGTTGGGCTCATCTGGCGGTGAAGGAGCAGTTGTACGAATGCTTGTATATTGATTGAGGGTTTCAGAGGTCACGCTCGGGCTCGGTGAAGCATGGGCCGACCTTGGACGAGGAACAAGGCTCAGCTGGGCACCGAAAGTTAGTGGATAGTTTCACAACTCAAAAGAGTAGTTGCTATAATGAGGATGCTTATAGTACGAGCGTGGTCATTCACCATGAGGCTCCATGGCTCAGGCGTTGTATGTAGAAAAACATGACCTGACTGAATTATTCACCGCACCGGGCAGGTCCATCAGGGGAAGCATTCTCGGTGAGCAGCATGCAGTTTACTATTGGCCAATTGGCTCGTGTCAGCGCAATTGCTCAGTGGCCCAGATGTCTACGGATAGTCCGGATCTGGAAGCCCGAGACTCTGGGACCGTTCCATTGCCCGGATGCAGCACCCCGGCCAGAGATACCCGGAGGGGGCCTGAGCTAAGCTGCATGATGCTAAATCAACCCCCTCTTGAGGTGGACGGGAGAGAGATAGCATGGAAGGAGAAGAGAGCCAACCCGAGCCTCTGGGCAGGTCGGATAATAGCCGACCGGCTCGGCAGAGAGAGAGAAGCAGGACGGGGGGAACGAAGCCGGGTTTCTTGTCTAATAGAAACAGAGAATCCTGGCTCAGGTCATATTTTTTTGCGAGGTCATCTGAACAAGAATGGATTTTTTACTTCTTCTGTACCCGCTGCAGTGCGCGTGGGATAGGGCAGGGGGAGAAGACAACGACGCCACATCACACACCTCGTCTCACCATGGTTGCAGGCACAGAATGGAGGTTTGTCAAGGAAGGAGAAAGAGCGAAGACCGGAGGTGAGCGAAGCGGCAGCGGTGAGCTCCTGTGCTGTGCGCAGTGATGGAAGGGAGGTGGAGAAAAGATGCGTGTGTGGGTTGTGCAGCGGCCGATCATGGTGAGCCGTGAGTCGCGCGGGTGTCGATAGACATAGTTCCAGTTGCTGCGAGGCTAGCTAGAGCAGTTTATCGTATCGTGCTAGGCAAATCATTTACAGAGGAGGTAAGTTGTTGTTGAGTAAAGCAATCTTGTCAACATAAAAAACTGTTTTTAATGCGAGTTTGTTTTGAGTGCATGACGGTCCAAAGTCGGGATGAAAGAGTAGCTCCCTCTTGGATCAGCTCCTTTCCTTTGATCCCCACGGTCTCATGATTGGTCATCAGGTAGTTAATGATCGTCAAAACGAAGACGACAACAAGGAGGAGAATAAGGCATTGGAAAAGATCATCTGCTTCTTACCTTCCAATTCATCCAATTCGCCTTTGTATCCCGTCACATTCTCTTGGGGGGTTGTCCATCATGGGTTCTACAGCTGATCATGAAGTCTACCCCACTAACCTCCATCGGGTTGTGATGGACTGATAGCTCGTGTCGAGGGCCCTTCTCGGCTCCACGCAAAACGATTCCCGCCGCCCCCAGGCAGCAACAATTGTACCATGAGGGGGGAGAGGGGAGGAAAACGGCGATGCCGTCTTGGGTGTTAGTCTTGGACTTTAGAAAGACCTTTTCTTTCTTGGCTGATGGTGGGGGAAAAATTGTCGAGAGAGGAAAAAGAAAGACTGAGGACCGTCTATCAAAGTGCCCGCCGCCACCTCACGCGTATGCATGTAGTACATTCGGCGACAGCGTCAAGACTTGGCGAGAATAAGCTCCATTGGAAGAGAGCCTTTCTTTCCCAGACAGCCTCAACAAGCTTCTAGAGCTTCCTTTTAGCTAATGCCACCCCTCAATTCGCTTGCTTGCCCCTGTCGCCTCTTTCCCCTGCTCTTAGACCCGTGCCCCGAGCTCCCCAAGTGCCCCGCTAAAAAAAAGATGGCAAAATTTTAGTGGGCAAATGGTGGGGGTTTTCTTTTTGCGATGGGCGAGCGAGGGGAGAGCTGTTTGCCATGATGGAGCTTTTGGGCTCGCTGCTCTCCCATCATGTCCCAGAGCGACTCGAGCTCTAGACAAGGGGTGTTTTGGTTGATTCATGGTCATCTGACGATCTCTAGCTAGGTCAGGTAGGTATTAGAGCTCTTCCTCTTCTTCTCTTGTTCTCTCCAATGTCACTCTTTCTCCTCCCAAATCGGTTGTCTTGATCTCTTACAAAGAAACACCAAAAACAAGTCAACCACTCAACGTCCTCACGCACACACACACACACACACACACCTCAGTCATAACATCCCCCTCATCACACACACGCCTCCTCCCTTTCCCGATTCGAGACCTTCTTCACAGGGTGACATTTCCGTTTCAACGCCTCCTTCTCGGCTTCCCCTCCTTCTTCCCCCTCTTCATCTTCCCCATTGGGAATCTTTGGCGCAAGCTCAGAGCTTATCCTTTCCGGTAATAAAAAAGCATCGATTCGATTGCGCCCACCTCGATCGAACATTATGTATACCTACAACAAACCGATCACTGCCATGGAGTGAGTTTCTCCTCGTCTTCCCTTTCTCTTCAGCTTTCGATTCTGTTCTGGGTCTTGCCCATCTTTGTGGAACGTACTTGGCTGACAGACACTCTTTTTTTCGTCGCAATGGATAGGCCTCCTCAAGTTCTGGTATGCGATCCCCGTCCCGATAGCCTCAATTGGCTCGTTGCCAATGTCATGAGTCGCAACCGTTGACGGTGGCGGCGGCATGCCAAGCTTTGAACCTTGGCTGACTATCTGTGTAGGACCATTACATTGGTGTCGATGTTGGTACGGGCTCGGCTCGTGCCTGTATCATTGACGAGACAGGTGACATCAAGGCATTGGCCTCTGAGAACATCAAGCTGTGGCAACCCGAGGTCGGCTACTACGTACGTTGGTCCAATCCTTGGCCAATGACCTATTCTAACCCTCTCCTAGGAGCAATCTACCACAGACATCTGGCAATGCATCTGCGAGTGCGTTCGCCGGGTCGTCAGCGAGTCGGCCGTCGACCCTACCAAGATCAAGGGCATTGGCTTTGACGCCACCTGCTCCCTCGCCGTCTTCACCCATGATACCGATGAGCCGCTGCCCGTCACAGGGCCTGACTTTGCCAACGATGGAAACGACCGGAACGTCATCCTGTGGCTCGACCACCGACCTGTTGAAGAGACCGAGAAGATCAACAACACCAAGCACAAGCTCCTCAAGTATGTTGGCGGCAAGATGAGCATCGAGATGGAGATGCCCAAGGTGCTCTGGCTCAAGAACCACATGCCTCCCGAGGTCTTTGAGCGAGCCAAGTTTTATGATCTTGCTGATGCCCTCACACACTTGGCTACTGGCAACGAGACTCGCAGCTACTGCAGCGTTGTCTGTAAGCAGGGTTACGTCCCTGTCGGTGTCGACGGCAGCGTCAAGGGTTGGCAAGAGGACTTTTACCACGAGATTGGTCTTGGTGACCTTACCAAGGATGACTTTAAGCAGATGGGTGGTGTCAACGGGGTGGTGAGCCTTTTCCTTTTCTCATATGCCCTGCATTTTGAACCTATTTACTCGTGCGCTCTTGTCGTAACCCAGACTAACGATTCAAATCACAGAACGGATCATATGTCAGCGCCGGTGAGCCTGTTGGCACTCTGAGCCGACAAGCAGCCTACCAGCTCGGTCTCCCCATGGGCATCCCCGTTGGAAGCGGCGTCATTGACGCCTATGCTGGCTGGATCGGAACTGTCGGAGCCAAGGTCGAGCTTGGTGATGATGAGCTCAACGCTGAGGTGCCCCACAACGATCTTTCCCAGGCCTTTACCCGTCTCGCCGCTGTTGCCGGTACTTCAACTTGCCACTTGGCTCTATCCAAGGAGCCTGTGTTTGTGCCCGGTGTGTGGGGACCTTACCGTGATGTCCTCCTTCCCGAGTATTGGATGGCCGAGGGTGGTCAGTCTGCTACTGGCGAGCTGCTTCGACACATGCTCGACATTCACCCCGCTTACAATGAGACGTGCGCCCTGGCAAAGGCTGAGGACAAGCACATTTACGACTTCCTCAACAACCACCTTGAGCTGATGGTTGAGAACACAAACGCACCCTCCGTGTCATACTTGGGACGTCATCACTTCTTCTATGGTGATCTGTGGGGCAACCGGTCCCCCATTGCTGATCCCAACATGAAGGGCTGCATGATCGGCCTGGACAGCGACAAGAGCACTGATAACATGGCGCTGTGGTACTATGCCACTATGGAATTCATTGCCATGCAGACGCGTCAGATCATTGAGCAGATGAACAAGGCTGGACATGAGATCTCATCCATCTTCATGTCGGGATCTCAGTGCCAGAACCCCATTCTCATGTCTCTTCTAGCCACCACCTGTGGCATGCCCGTTCTGATCCCACGGTATGTTAATGCTGCTGTGGTTCACGGTGCTGCCATGCTTGGTGCCAAGGCTGCCAGCCACAGCAAGGAGGATGGCAGTGAGCCTGAGACTCTCTGGAGCATCATGGACAGGATGAGCAAGCGAGGCCGACTTGTGGAGCCTCAGTCAGACCCCGGAGAGAAGGCTCTTCTTGATGCCAAGTATGAGGTCTTCCTTGACATGTGCAAAACTCAGCAAGAGTACCGAAGCAAGGTCGACAAGGCCGTTGCTCAATGGGGTTCTGAGTTTGGTGCCTAGACGAGAGGATGATTGCAGTTTTGATGATAGAACAGCTGGGACTGTCGGATTGGGCAAATGGCGTCGGATTCTGGGTACCTATATATGGTAGTAATGATTGATGGTATATACGTAGATGGAAAGGGGAAGCTTTTAAAAAGGTGAAAGAAATAGAACCATGTTAATAAACTTCACATTCATTCAATTTTGATACCAATGGCTTTGCTCTGAGTCTGTAGAAGCTATAACATGAAGCTGAAAACGCTGTGACTTGTCCCAGCTCATTGAGGCCTGCAGCGCTAAGGGGTGCCTGGCGTTGCCTGGGAACGGTTCTCATCGATGATTGGTCCAAGCTTCACTCCATCATCCTAGCCTTGTCTTGGTCCACCTCCAAATTTCTAGACAAGACGCGCGCCGAAGAAGCTGTTGTTGACCGACCATTATTTTTCTTCAACCACGAAAACCAGACGAATCGCCCACCTGAATCATCATCTTCGCTCCTTCCCCCCCTCTCGCGGTCGTCGTCGTCGAAATCCACCTATACCCTGAGACGCCATGTCAGGTCTCTTTGGGCAGACTGGCAACACCGGCGGTGGCCTTGGAGGCTCACTGTTTGGTGGAGGCACGGGAGGAACTACGGGCGGCGGACTCTTTGGACAGGCACAGCAGAACCAGCAGCAGCAGGGAGGCACGAGTGGTGGAGGTCTGTTTGGGCAGTCGACTCAGAATCAGCAACAGCAGACGGGTGCGACTGGAGCTGGAGGTCTGTTTGGAGGACTTGGCGCAACCAAACCCGCGACTACGGGTGGTCTGTTCGGTCAGCCACAGCAGCAACAAAACCAACAGCAGGCCACTGGTGGAGGTCTGTTTGGCCAGGCGAACACACAGCAGCAGCAGCAGCAAGGCGCGACTACGGGCACGGGACTGTTTGGCCAGCCAGCGCAAAATGCCCAGGCTGGCACCACGGGAGGCTTGTTCGGCAACGCGCAGCAGAATCAGCAGAAACCATCGCTGTTTGGCTCTTCCCTCGCACAACCAGCCACGGCAGCGAAGCCTTCTCTCTTCGCCACCGGACAGCAGCAGCAGCAACAGCAGCAGCCTCAACAAAACATGGCAGGCTCTATCCTGGGCGGCAATGCCCTGGGCGCGAGCACCTTGGGTGGTAGTCTATTCGCCAGCCAGGCTCCCAATGGCCAGTCTCAGGCTCAGTCTCAACCTGCCGGCGCCTACTTTGACAGTCTCTTCGCAAAGAGCCAGAAAGCCGACGGAAAGTCGAATATGGAGGACCTCCCAAGTCTCGAGCTTGGTCTGGGTGACTTGCGCCATCGATTGAGAAAGCTTCAATCCAAGCCAAACGAGAAGCCTTTGGATGGTAAGGCTCACTACCTGTTGGCGGCATCCGGAGTCGACCCCAGCGCTGCCGCCAAGGACCTCGGACTTCTCGACATTCAGACTGGCCGCGCTGAGCGAGCGACTCATGGCCCCAACGAACTCGATGTCGAAACCTATCTCTCGAACCTCCAGACCAAGACGACTCTCAGCATGATTGCCGACGGACTCGAACGATCGGTTCGCGACTTTGATAACTTCCTCGAGGACAATGTGACGATGGAGTGGGAGGCGCAGCGGAAGCGCATCTACCAGCACTTTGGAATCACACCCCGCGAAGACACGGCGACTGCTGGACGCGAATCCCAGAGCGCATTTGGTCGTTCTAGAAGAAAGAGCACCGCTCCTTCGCGAGCTGGCAAGAGCAGCGTGCTTGGCAAGTCAACACTTCACCGCTCTGTCATTGGAACTCCGAGCCGAATTGGAGCCCATCAGACAGATTTCGCAGACGTCGACCGCTCCTCCGAGGCTGGAGGTCTGGATGGCCGCGTGTCCTCCGACGACCGAGTCCTTCGCGAGAGGCAGGGACGTCTATCTGAAAAGATTCGCAGCCTCAACACGGCTCGTATGTCGAAGCGCCCTTACGCCATCCTCTCCGAGTTGGCGGCTGCGGAACAAAAGTCTCATGAGCCTCACGCGCCCCATGTTGTGGAGGCGTATCTGGCTGTCGTGGAGATTGTGGGCGAGAACCCCGACGCTGAGACGACGCTTAACAACGCGACAGCCAAGGAACGCGAGTTTGCGGACATGTATCTTAATGAGAACCCCAACTCGGCCAAGTCTGTGGAGATGAGGAAGCGCATTCTCAACGGCGCGAACAGATTCCTCGAGAAGCAGTTCCTGCGTGAGGTTGAGTCGCTCATCGCAAAGCACCCTCACGAGGCGAAGCTCGGTGGTCTTCCCGACATTGTCAGCAAGATCAAGGCATACATCCGACTACGATCTGCCCGGAAAGATCTTGTCCCCGACAACACTGATCTTCAGCAGGTTCAGGGCGAGTTTGTGTGGGCTATTGTGTTCTACCTGCTACGCTCTGGACATGTGAATGAGGCAGCCAAGTATGTCAACGACAACACCAACCAGTTCCGAGGCATTGATCGGACATTCGCCACATACTTAAACAACTACGCAGCCAGCGAGGATCGACGTATCACCAACAGAAAGCTTCTGGACCGTTGCACAAATGAGTACATCCAACGATCACGCAACGCACCTGAGAACTCGATAGACCCCTTCCGTATGGCCTGCTACAAGGTCATTGGACGTATCGAGCTTAGCAACCGCAACCTAGACGGACTCAACACAGATATCAACGACTGGATCTGGCTGCAGTTCAACCTGGCGCGAGAGGGAGACAAGACGATTGAGATGGCGGGAGAGTCATACGGTTTGGCCGAGCTGCAGTCCAGCATCCGAGAGATTGGTCTGAAGCACTTCCCCAAGACCACCTCGGAGGACAGCAACGGCAGCTTCGGCATGTTCTTCTATCTCCAGATTTTGTCGGGCATGTTTGAGGATGCCATCGCATACCTGTACCCCTTCTCGTATGTGGATGCAGTTCACTTTGGTTTGGCCCTCGAGTTCTACGGTCTGCTACGGCCGAGTGACGCGCTGTCGTCGGCCAACGACCTTCGCAGCTACAGCACCAAGAACCTACCACAGATCAACTTTGGTCGCATGATCGGATACTACACGCGAGACTTTAGAGCCGGAGACGTTGTGTCTGCTGTCGATTACCTGACACTGATCTGTCTCAACCGAGACCTTGGTGGTGAGGCTGGTCAGCGACACGGTAGCCTCTGCCACGAGGCTTTGCGAGAGCTGGTTCTGGAGACCCGCGAGTTTAGCAAGCTTATTGGCGATATTCGACCAGATGGGCAGCGTATCCGTGGAATTATCGAGGAGCGTGGCCCGCTCATCGGTCTGGATGCTGAGGATGACTTTGTCAACACTGTCACACTCCAGGCTGCCAGCTTTGCGGACGAGAACGGACGCACCACAGACTCGGTGCTGCTGTACCATCTCGCCGGAGAGTATGACACTGTCGTTGCCATTGTCAGCAGAGCGCTGAGTGAGGCCGTCTCCATCGAGATCGGAGAGGACCCCATGCGACTTATGCCAGTCAAGCCCCGTGCTGGTGAGCAAGAGGCGGAAGCAGGCAGCAGCCTCAGCTTGGCGGCTATCGATGACCCGGTGGAGCTTGCCAGGACCATGATGAGCATGTACGAGCGAGACGCCATGTTCTACAGGAGAATCCAGGATCAGAATAAGGTGGCCTGCCGGGTGCTCCTGGAGATGAGCAGCATCAAGGGAATGGTGGAGGCCGGACAGTGGGCTCAATGCCTCGACGTAAGTTGCCTAGTAGTGAAATGAAGCGTCATATGTGCTAACATGAGATGAACAGAAAATCCGAAGCCTTGAGATTCTGCCCCTGGATGCGGCAGGCGATGGCAGCACGATCCGAGCCTACGCCTCCAAGTTCTCGGGCTTGTCGCAGCCTGTCTCGATCAACGTGCCCAATTTGCTGATGTGGACCATCATCTGCTGCGTCCGCCAGCGGGAGCAGCTGACGAGTGGACAGTTCAGCGGCAATGAGGGAACGCGACGACTGATGGTGGAGCAGCTGAAGCAGATGACGCTGGACCTGACGACTTATACCAGCCAGCTGCGATACCGGTTCCCACCGCACTTGCACGAGGCTCTTGCGAGGGCATCGGCCGAGTGATGCCTGGAGTTGTGAGATGTGTGATGGTTGGATATGGCTAATGCCGTGTGTGGCTTGAGCGCGACGGGTGGGCGGAGGAAACCGGACGGGTGGAATTGATATCGGAGAGTGTCCGGATTGTCAAGGACAGGGCAAGATCAAGGGTGAATGCAACATTGGGCATTGTAGTACCTGGGTACGCAGCATACAACATTGTCTGGAAGAGATGACAAGGAGAAAGGAGGCTATTTCTGCGCGTAGCCTCGTCGTAATTGTACAGGCGTATATATGGATATATTGATAGGGTCATGTTTGAGGTCATATTGAGTGTTATGATGAGTGTGTTTACTGTAGTTGTCGTAAAGGGTACCAACCAGGGTGGAAGGTGTAGGGGCTGGACCCCGGCTTAAGCCACCCTGTCCATCGCGCAAAACACTATCTTCAAGTGTTGACGGAATATGACAAGACGCGGTAGTTACTGGCATTGTGAGAAATGCATTGATTGATTCTTACATACCTCACTCTACGCAATATTCAACAATCGATGATGCGGCAACCCCCGTCCAACTTGGAGTCCAGTAGAGAGTTTCGGCGTTACTGCTTGGGGGTCACCTGACAGCCTGGACTCTGAGCCCGTGGGGACACACGAACCGTGTATGTGTGTGGTCTGTGCCCACACACACAACTTTCAAGGGGTCCATGACTCGGTGCCGACCTGGACCTCCTGGGCTTTATGAGTCAACCTTCCCCCCTTCGGGACTGCGGCCCAACCTGCCTCTTCCTCCCCAGCTGCTGCTGCTGCTGCGAAAGGAAAAAAAAATGTTCCCACGGACCCGGTAAAAAAAAATCCTTCTCTATACGACGGTTCGGTCAGGTTTAGCCTTGGCTTGCACTTTTTATCTCCGATTCCCCCCCCCCCCCTCTCTTATCTCAATAGCCCCGTGAGGGTTGACGCGTGCGTGTGTCGTTGTCGTGTTCCGGGGGGCCATCAGCAGTACAGCAATATCCGGGTTATTTCCCCCCTTTCCCCATCTAATCCTACTACCTTACCTACTATACCTAGGTTCCGTCTCTTTTTTTGAGTCAAGAGATCAACGAGCCAAGCCAAGGAAGGAAGGAAGCGCGGTCGTGGTTGGAGATTTTGTTTCTTTGTTTCTTTCCTTTTCAACACTCTGCGGTCCGGGGGTGGATATCCCGCTCCCCCCCAAAGCTGCAGGAGCCGCATCCCGCTTTTTTTTTTCTCCCATCTCTGTCTCTCCACACACACGCGCATATTCCCCCAACTACCGAGCCCCGAATCACAAGGCTCTCACGGGGAAGGGGGTCCCCCCGTTCTTTTTGGTCTCTCCCGTCCCTTGTCCTGTCGTACTCCAATGAGTCCCGGCCCCGATACGCCGGGGGCGGGAGCGGGACTGGTGCAGAGTCCCGCCCCAGGTGGTCCGGACGATGGGGGGGTTGGTGCCAAACGGGATGCCGAGACGGCCAACCTGGTGGGTTCTCCGTCTGCGGGGGACGATGGCAGTGCGAGGAAGAAGAAGAAGACAGGGCCGGGGAGTCGTGGGGTTGCCAATCTGACCCCTGAGCAGTTGGCCAAGAAGAGAGCTAATGGTGAGTTGCAGTTCATGACAGGTTGATTTCTTTCTTAACCCACCCCCTGGTCTGTTTTGGGTTCCGGTCTCTTGGCTCTTGGTTTCAACTAGTTGCTCGACATGTCACTGACTTTCTCAAGATCGAGAGGCTCAGCGTGCCATCCGTGAGCGGACAAAGAATCAGATTGAGACGCTCGAGCGCCGCATCCAGGAACTCACAAACCAGCAGCCTTACCAGGAACTACAGGCCGTCCTCCGTGCAAAGGAGGTTGTTGAGCAGGAGAATGCCGATATCAAGCGTCGTCTGGCTGGCATAGTCGCCATGCTGCAGCCGCTCATCGGCCAGGGCAAGTTTATTCTCCCCAAGGCCACCCAGTTCAAGTTTTGAGATTAACACGCAGGACAGGTGCTGTTGAGCAGGCTTACATATCGCCCGCTCAGACTTATGCTCCTCCGGCACATCATCAGCCTCCTTTGAGTGTTCACAGCAACCACAACAATGCCAACACAAACGCTGCTTCGACACCCGGCAGTGCCGCCTCTCCTCCCAGTCATGAGCCACCTCCTGGCCAGAGTCATTCTCAGCACTGGCACCCTCAACAACCGCCACATCATCATCCTGTTGGCACTCCCACTAGCGAATCTCACGCTACCAGCCAGCTGAACCAACAACGCCATGAGCTCCGACACGGGCTTGAGCTCGGCCCTGAACGTCTGGGGTTAGACTTTCTTCTCGACCCGGCGCAACGGGTGAATCGTATTCAGAACGGCATCAACGGCGCCCAAGACACGCCTCAGTATCACCACGTGCCTATGAAGCACGACTGGACAGGCGTCTCACAGGAACGCGCCCTGCACAGCAGGTCTACAAGCTGGGGCTCGCAGGGAAGGCCGGGGCAGCCCCAGCAGGAGCAGCAATATCAGGGTCAGCACCCGCATGCCCTCTCGGCCGCCCATACCCCTGAAAGTACTCATAGTCCTGGTTATAGTCCTGCCATGAGCTCTGCCGCCGGCCACGCCCCTCCCCGGAGCGACCCCAACCTCGTCGACTGCTCAACCCCCATCAAGAACTGCGCGCCGACGTGCCCCCTTGACTCCCTCCTCCTCGACTTTCTCAGCGAGCGCCGCCAGCGTGCCGCCGACGGTCTTCCCGTCCAAGACGTCGTTGGCCCTCGCTACCCGTCCGTCTCCTCGCTCCTCAACCCCTCCAACAGCGTCTACAGCCACCCGCTGTCCAAAGTCTTTACCGATATACTCGCTACCTTTCCCGACATCTCCACGCTCCCCGAGCGCGTCGCGGTCCTCTACATAATGTTTCTCGTCATGCGCTGGCAAATCTCCCCCACTCAGGAGAACTACGACCGTCTCCCAGAGTGGATGACGCCTCGTCCCTCGCAGCTCACAGTCCCCCACGCTGCCTGGCTCGATCACATCCCCTTCCCCAAGATGCGGGACCGCCTCGTGCGCGACCACAACCCCCTCTTGTACCCCTTTGACAACTTCTTTATCCCCTTCACGACCACGCTGTCTCTCTCCTGGCCCTACGAGGACACCGACACGTTGCTCCAGAGCCCAGACGGCGACGAGCTCATGATTAATCCCGTCTTTGAGCGACATCTGCGGAATCTGGACAACTGGAAGCTGGGGGATGCCTTTGCTAAGGCGTTCCCCTCCCTCGTGGGCTCTTTCAACCTGAGTTCACAGTCCCCGGCGCGACCTTCTTCATCCGGTAGCCGCTAGGGTTCCATAACCGGACTATTAAAAATGTAATGGGTGGTAGTTTTTGTTTTACTGGCGTTTTAGGGGGAGGGTGTTTTTCGTGTGCATAGGTTAGCTGTTTGTCAAACCAGGTTTTCTAGGACCTGGTCTCTTTCACTGTGTTACTAGGGGGGAAACGGCATGCATTCAATGGGTTTGTATCATCATCACTTGTACGGTGGGTTCTGGTAGGGGCTTCAACGCCATGGAGTTTGCGGTTAGGGTTTTGTCTTTTCGGTCATGATGTATGTAGGTATGCACGCACGTATGCACGCATTAGGTATGTAAGGTATCCAAAACTATTGATTCCAAGATTTTTCTGTGACGCCATCCATTATGGGAGTGGGTTTGGTACATTGGCTGGCCATGTGACATTTGGCTGCTCCTCAGCAATTGTTGCTTTTCATCGTCTTGAGTGGAATCTTTGGGCAAGCTCAATAGCCTCATCCTGGGTGGACAAGGGGCCTTGTACGGAGTGTTTTCCACGGGGCTCATGCGCTTATGATGAACATGGTAATATTCTCACAGTACTTTGTGACAATATCCTCTAATAAATAGAGTATATTTAGAAACCTTTAGATTATTCTTTCATAAGATTATAGAATGAACGAATATTAGCATGGCTTTAGATCATATATCTATGAATTTTTACTGCATTTATTCTTCTTTCATCCTAAATTCATCCTTAGCTATTCAATACCCTCCCCTAAGGCAAGTGATGATTGCCCAGGTCTCGTCTTCGTTAATGGTTCGGCCAGTAGCAGACCGGACACCGGACACACTCAACCCAGGACGTAGAGGAAAGAGGAAAGAGAAAACAAGCCCCAAATGTAAGAGACTATTTTTTTTTCTTTTTTTCAGTATTTTCATTCCCAAACAAGGAGCAAGCCGAGCTGGAACGTAGCATCCGTGGTTCCAGTCACACAGAGCTGAGTTGCCGCAACTAATGCAAGGCCCCAATTGGTCAGGGACTTTATCATCCGATGTAGGTTGCTATTGTCGGCAGGACTGTTCTCGTTGATTGTGCAAGGTGAGCAGTTCCGAGCCCTTCTTTTTCGTCTGCTAGGAACTATCGTCATGCGATGCAATATACCGTCGCTTCGATCGGAAAGTCATCCATAGCTACCGTCCCCCTAAGCCGTCTGCACCTTTAGATGGCCAGAGTAACAGAAGCCCGAGTTTCAAGAGAGTGCATGGACGGTGCATAGGGAACTAGATTTCTCACAAATCTACGCCTCACATCATCTGTCATGGCTCGAGTTACGCGCCAATAGTAAGCGCGGAAGGTGTCCTCTGACAAACTTGTATATTTGAGAAACCCTTACATTTGCTCTAGCAACGTCGGCACACCTGAGAGTTTCCTGTATCTCGCGTACAGGCCTCACCAGCATCTTCAGTACATGATTGGGTTAAACTTGTAATGGCCTCTGCAATGTATACAACCGGTTCTCACTCCGCCGCTGCGCATAGAGAAGTACATTTTTAAGCCTTGCGGCTTGAGATTCGGTCCATTTCGTGTCGACTTTCTTCATGTTGGCCCAAAGGTCAGCCTCGGATCGAGCCAAGCCAACCTTGAAATCCCTAATAACTCGGGAGATGACGCCGCCAACACTGCGTTTCAACGTTTCACTATCCCAAACTCCGTCTGCGACTTTCACTGAAGTACTGAGACCAACGTCTTGCTTTAGTTATTTGATAACAGAACTCAGTAGACGCTTTTGGTTGTGCACCGGCCGGTTTTCGAGTTGGACTTTTGTCTGTGTCTCTTCGATCCACCCTTGTCTTGCCAGGTGCTGGTAGACTATAGCCTGTCAAATCTCTCAAAGCCTCTTTCTGATCAGGGCCAGGTATTGTCGTTCTCGCTTGGTCTTTGTGAGTGTCTTGGGAACACCCTCTTCATGAGATGTTAGCGGGAACCACACAGGAATGGATGCAGACAAGGCAACTTACTTCGAAGTGCTTCCCAATTCTTCTTATGTGTTCCGTTTCTGAAGGAATCATCCTTTCCCCATTATATAATTTGCAGCAATCGGCTGTGGTAGCGAATTATGCACACAGCCCTTCTTCCGCCCTGTCTCAAGCCTTCTGGGATACATGGTCCCCTTTCAGGAAGCTTGCTTCGAGGCTGTAGTAAGCGTTGGCGGGAGGGCCTGTCATCCTCGCCGCCTCGCCGACTAGGGGAGCAGTTGTGTCGAGTGAGGTCCCACTGCCATTATATAAATAATGTATGGCATCCGAACGATGCCCGATCGCAACGTACGCCATGACGATATCATCGCTTTCCTTCGCCTTTTTAGGATCGATCCTAGGGTTGATTGAGTCAAGCATGGTGGGCCACCATACGAGCTGCCCAAGGCAGTACTGTAGGCCGAGCTGCTGGATAGACGGATGGGTTAGCAGGTTCAATAAGTTCTCCCTGCATTCTTCCGTGGCGTTGGCCACGATATATAGGAATCAGCCCCTCATGCACCGGGGCAATCCATCGCGCCAAACGGTGGCGAACATGAAATGAGCTAGGGACTTGATTAAAGTGCGGACGTGTTGTCGATAAGTCTCGACACATCTCTTTGATCTCTGGGTCATTCTCCATGTCGTCGACTACAGAAGTCAATTAGCCAACATGAACATATTCAACCCAGGTTGTAGAGCAGATAGGGTACTCACCGACTCTGTCGTTGGTAGGAAACGCCGAGATGATCGCTTCTTCAATCTCGCGAGATAGCTCCATGCTCTTCCTCTCATGGGGCCCCCCTTGATGCGTTTTTCGACTTCATCGTCATTCTCCATATCGATCATAGGCATGTTGGCCATGAGCTTGTCAAGATCAATTTGTTCGACTTGTTCCTTCTCCTCTTCCGTCATCTCGTCGCCGTCACCGCTCTCTTGGTCGTCGGCATCTTGATTTTGGTCTTCCCCTTCTTCGTCACTATCATCGTCTTCCTCTATCGCTCAGCGACTCAAATCCGGAGAGTAGGCCAAGAAGGCTTCTACCAGCACCAAGCTGACGTCTGATTCACTCCGACAAGCCCATCGCCCTGTATCTTCCTCAGAGATCACAGTAATGTGCTCGACGAAATGGTACCGTCGGTGAAGGAGGTAGTGGTGGGGGGAGGCATCGGTGCATCGATATCCCGGTCGACACAGGCTGAATTTCAGCACTTGACTGCACCTACGCTCGGGATTAGCGTCCAGTTCTGTGCGCCATCTGGTAACTCGAAGCATACCCCAGCAGCGGGCGGCGGCGGAAGCGAGGCCAAGAAGGCGGGAAGAATGTATATATGTGGAAGGGTGAAGTTGATTCAACGGCCATGAATGAGGCAGATGCCACAGGAAGGTGGAAGAAGACGGTTAGAAGAGAGGTGAAAAAAATCTTCCCGCGAGATAATATGAGCATTAGATAAGGGCAGTGAGTGGGCAGTGGCAGCGGCAGTGGCAGTGTCAAGGGCCAACAAATGCCGTATTCTTTCATCTGTTTGCCAGGTTAGCAGTACCAAACAAAATACATAGCTTTTTACCAGTCAAATAATCACTATTAATCTGTCCGTTTTTTGAGCCAGAAGAGTTGTCACCTCCACAAGCGCTACGGGGTTTGGCAATGTCAAACCGTTTGCTCATCAAGCATCAATCATATTCGCCTTGGTTTAAGGCAATTGCAATACCCATGACGCTGTATGCAGTGAATCAGTGCCAGTGATGCAAGTTGGAGGGCTTCCTCTTTTCTTTACTCTGGCTTCCCTCCTATCATACAAGAACGCCGCACTACAACTAAAGACCGATGACACTATTCATATACACTTCAATAATAATACAAAAGAATATGATGATGATTATGATGATGAGGGTGCAGCATTTAGCACTGGGGAGTCAGGAGAACTCGAATTGCCAACCTGAGGGTCGCCCGAAGTTATAGAAGCACCAGACCAGGCCAAAATGAACTCCAACGACATGACCAACGTGAGGTTGGATGTCCAACACATAACTGCACCAAATGGCTGAGATTGACTTAAGCGATGTTGGCTGTATCAAGAGATGCCGAGAGGCTGCCTTGGACGACGGAGAACCTAATGTCTGCCGATAATAAAGAGCCTTTTTAGTTTATCTTGATTTTTGCCCTACGAGCCGGATGGTTTCGTAAGGTCCATATCCACCATTGAATCAGGCACATGCTCCCCAGTACCATGGAGGAGTGGTACGTCGTATCATGACAATTCCCGGCCAGTGCCAGGAGCAGTGGTAATTAGAAGGGGAATTAGAGTAATACCATGCGAGGTTTAGTCTATAATCGTCTCAATGCAATGACGAGGTTTTGCTCATGATTGATAGCCTCGGTACAATACCTCTACGCCGTCAAACCTCATCCTCCCACTTCACAGCCCCAAACGAAAACTTCCTCAGAGACGGCCCCTCGCCTATAAACAAGCTCGGCAACCTCTCTCTCGGCATCCGCTGGAACATGAGTGCCTTGATTGGTGAGTCGACATTAATCGAATCCACGCCGGGACACCGTAGCCGCCGTCCAGATTTTAGCGAGAAGAGCTTCACAGTCCCGTTATCCTGTGCCGCGGCGACGACGTTGAGATCCGGGCTAACATCCCATCCAATCTGAAAGTGCGCTTGATTGTGGTGGTCTTGGAATTTCAGCAGTGGCCTGGCCCCCCTGGGGTTCCGTGTCAGGAATCTCACGTCGTAGAGAGCCATTGAGTTCTGAAGGCCCGAGGCAAGGACCTGGTGCGGGTTCACACTCTTCATATGCGCGATGGAGCTCGTGTGTTTTGCAAACGACCACCGTGCCTCAGGGGCCCGCAAATCGGTTATCCAGAGCCTTGGTTGACGCCCACCTGCAAACAATACGTTGTGATTCCCCTCCTGAAAATCCTGCGTAAATATCTCCTGAGGGAGGTGCATTCCCTTGGGGGTGACACTCGGAGCGATGGCTGAGAGGCTCTCGTTAGAGCGGACTTGGAGCAGGCCACTGTTTGAGCCAATGACACAGATGAGGTCTGAGGAGGGAGGAGCGGGCGTGCTGCTGTGGACAACCCAGTCGTCCAGGAGGCCATGCCTGATAGAAAGTCTCTGGTAGTGGTTTGCTATAATGAAGTCAGCCGATATCCAGATGTGCGGATGCTTCAATCAGACATACTCTCGCCAAGCCGCCACTGAGGACGTGTCTTGTCTTCAGGATCGGAGAGGGGTGGCGAGAAGAAGTAGACCCCACAGCTATGATCAGGCTCACGGGATGTCAATAGTATTCTGTGCGTAGGACGATGATACTTGATCGAGGACATCTGAGGACACCGGACCATCTCGGTACGGAAGACTTGTGCTCTTCCAGAAGAGTTCGGCGCATCGCGTGAGAAGTGGATTCTGCGTCAAGTTAGTCTTCAAGTAGGCCATGAGAAGTTCGCAGCATACCTGTCGTTCCTGTCGGTGGGAATATGACTTCCCACCAGCGTCTCTTCATCCAAGGCTACACACTTGGTCAGTGATCACCCAGCCAAATATCGTCCCAGACAAAACTCACTGGCATACGCAACCCCCAGTCCCGTCTTCTCATCCTCTCCTGCGACATAGAAGCACGGCATATTCGCGTACCGCGTCCTCACAGGCCCGGACGGAAATGGCACGCTGCCCTTGGCCACCACACCGTTCACCCACGCTGCAGCTCCAAGATCGCCGTCCTCCATCCTGCCACGCCCACGCTCTGCAGAAAACGGGAGCCCAATCTCCCTGGCGATCAGGCCAGATGTGACAGCATCTTGGGTGAAGCAGTGCCTCTTTATGTGATTTCGCACGAGATGTGCTCGGTGTCTAGACGCCTGTTGGGCTTGACCCTCGACTTTACGCCTCTTAACAGCATCTGACGACCATGACGCTGATGAAGGCGCCGTCTGTGACTTTTCAATCTTAAAGTACTTCTTCTTCTCAGTATCTGTAAAAGCAAGTGAGTGAGTAAACGTGGAGGGTCTCGTGAGGTGATAATGGTACCTACCATAGTAATAACCCGGAATTTCGCGGTTCATCTTCACCGTCCGTCCCACTGACACTTGTCTTTGAAACCACGGAATGAGGATAGGTATTAGTTTAGTTATCAGCGATAGAGATTAGATATTCGTGAACATTGGTACAAGGAACCAGACATGATCGAACGCAGCGGTGTTGGCCTTCGTTGATGGCATTGAAAAACAGAAAGTAAGGAAGTCAGGTGAAGCCAAGGATTGAACGCCTTGTCCTGACGTAACCAGCTTCCAACATCCGACACAGCACGTGATAACCTACAAGGCCATTAACATCACAGGGACAACGGAAACACGCTCTTGGTACATCTTGCCATTCAAGAATGAGAATAAGGAACATTAAAATCACATCACATCACAAGAAGGGCACCAGTCTTTTTTTTTATTTTACTTTTATTATTAGGTGTCTAAAAGACGATCTCTAGGGGTATGGAAGGTTTCGTGAACCACTCCAAAAGTCTCAGTACTCGGGTATGAGCAGTACAATTCAAATTTGGACAGGGCGAAAGTGAAAAGTCCGGCTGATGGTAGTCCGGGTATAAACCATCGTTATTTACTGAGACTTCTCGTGCTGAGTAGAGACACGCTGGAGCGAAACGACTGGGAAAAGAGTTAGCTACATGATCATTGATGTGCGAAAGGATAGATTTAAACTTACCGAAATCCTCAAGGGAACGCTGCTTCTGGTTCTGCTTGGGGGACTTGCCGTGCATCAGGTTGTCGAAACCAGTGCTGCCCTGCATGAAGTAGTAGAGACCACCCATGACGCAGAAGATACCGAAAGAGAAAATCCAGATACGGACCACGGCGACGATGCTGGTGCGGCCATCATCGACGAACCAACCGAAGATGGCGAAGAGAGTGGCAAGGATATCGACGACCAGGATGGCACCAGCGAGCTGCCAAGAGGGAATGGAGGACCAGAAGGGACCGTTGGCACGGGTGATGAAGATGAGCCAGTTCTCAGTGAGGGAGATCTCGAGGAAGAGAACCTCGTCGATGTTACCGAAGTTCTGGACGATACCACCATCGTGCGAGTTGGCATACATGGTGGTAAGGGCAATCCAGGTACCGACAGCCAGGACAATACCGAGAAGGACGGACATACCCCAGAGCTTGGGCAGGTTCCACTTGACGGGAGTCTGGGAGTAGGGAGCGTTGTCGTAGGCAATAGCGAGGGTAGCGATATCAGCGAAAATGGCGATGAAGACGACCAGCTCAATGTCGAGGGACTTGTTGAGGATGGCGATCCAAAGACCAAGGAAGATCTCCATGTGCAGGGAAAGAGCAATACGGTAGACGACGTAGGCGTACATGCGGTGGAAAATCTGGCGGGAAGTCTTGAGGGCATCAATGATGGCACCGAGACCAGGGGCAAGGAAGACAATATCGGCGGCAGAGCGAGCGGCATCGGAGGCACCCTCGACAGCAATACCAGTATCAGCCTTCTTCAGAGAGGGAGCATCGTTGACACCATCACCAGTCATGGCAACAAGGTAACCACGCTGCTGGAGAATCTCGACGACATTGTACTTGTGCTGGGGGAAGACCTCGGCGAAACCATCGGCAGCCTCAACGAAATCGTAAACCTCAGAACCGGGCATGTCACCACCACCACCGAGACCGAGACGCTCAGCGTTGTAGACGTTGGTACCGAGACCGAGCTGGCGAGAAGTCTCACGGGCGATACCGACGGCGTCACCAGTAAGCATCTTGATGGAGAGACCCAGGCGCTTGGCTTCGTTGATGGTGCGGGCAGTGTCGTGACGGGGAGGGTCAGAGCAGGGCATGATACCGAGAATCTCCCAGGCACCTTCACCACGCTTGCGGGCAACACCAAGGGATCGGAAACCACGGGTAGCGAACTCGGCGACACAGTTCTTGTAGGCACGATCAACCTCGTCAGGAATGGGGTGGTCCTCCTCGACGGTCTTGAGAACGAAAAGAGGGGCACCCTTGACACAGATGATGCGCTCACCCTGGGGAGACTCGACAACGGCCTGAACCTTCTTGGAGACGGGGTCGAAGGGCTGGAAGTCAAGGACCTTGTACTTGGAGAGAACACTCTTGGCACGGGGGTAGAACTTGAGCGACTTGAGGAAAGCCTTGTCGATGGCATCGATACCCTTCTTCTTGCGGGAAGCGGCCAAGCAGGCAGTCAGCATCAGGTCATCGGGCTCAACACCGGCGACAGTGAAAGGCTCGGCCAGAGAGAGCTTGTTCTTGGTCAGGGTTCCAGTCTTGTCAGAGCAGAGAATCTCGACACCAGCAAGGGACTCGATGGCGGAAAGCTTCTGAACAATGGCCTGCTTCTTGGCAAGGTAGGCAGCACCGACGGCCATGGTAGTGGTGACGACAGCGGGAAGACCGACAGGGACACCGACAATGGTGATGGCCAGGGTGAAACGAAGGATGTCGACAATGCCGTTGGATCGGTAGAAGGAAGAAACCCAAACAATGAGGAGAGTCAGGACGACCAGGACAAGCAGAATCGTACCAATGCCGTTGAGAACCTCAGTGAAGTGACCGGTGCCACCAGCAGACTGAGAGACAAGGGCAGCGGCGCGACCAACAAAGGTGTTGTCACCAGTAGCAGTAACCACGACGAAAGCCTCACCACGCTTCACAGCGGAAGAGGCATAGCAGTTGTCGCCGGCGTGCTTGTCAACAGCCAGAGACTCGCCAGTGATGGCAGACTGATCGACCTGGACGAAGCAACCCTCGGTAACGAAGCGACCATCGGCGGGGATGATGGTACCCTCCTCAACCTGGAGGATATCACCGGGAACAACCTCGGGGGCCTCGATCTCCTTGAGGGTACCGTCACGGAGGACAACGGCCTTGAGGGCAAGGGTCTTCTTGAGCTCTTCAACGATGGATCCCTATATTTCATGTGAGTTCACATCTTGCCATAGGGTTAGGGAGACCGTACAGCTTGAAATTCTTGGATAAATCCAACTGCGGCGTTCAGGAGGAGAAGAGCACAGATGACTCCGAAATCGATCCAATCCTCAAGACCGGCAGCGAGAACAGCGGCGGCTTCCTGTATCAATTGTTAGTCAAAATGCGCTTCAACAGATGATGCGACGCAAAGAACGAGAAGCCAGCCACTCGGGGCACATGAAGTCACCCATGAGATGTGCCAATGGCTTGTCGTTGACCATGTGCGAAGATCTCAGGTTCGTGATAGCTTCATGTGATGACCACGGGAGCTTATGAAGAGCGAGCTCTTCTGAGACGCCCGGCTTGTCCCAAACTTGCCCAGATTAGACCTCACGTCGATCACATTAACATTGACCAGACCATCGCATTCAGGCCGTCGTCATTTCTCATAATGAGAACTGGCGATGCCAAATGGTAGTTGGTTGACGTTGAAAATGGGACGATATGATTGGTCCAGAAGTGGGTCGGGGTCCGTGCGTCTCGCGATGTTGCGAATAGCTTCATCTGACGACCACCTCGTACAGAAAGTCACTTGACTGTTCTGGGGTCAATTCGGGGTCTGTCGACACATGAAGTACACCCAGTTGATGCTTGAATCGCGGAGAACACGATGGTTGTTCCCGTTTCGCGATATTCGTGATCTTCTGAATAGCTTCATCCCAGGTACCACTTGGGCGTTTTTGACCATATCTCGCTCGTTTCGAGTCGTATAAAGACGGGAATAGGCTCAAAATAAGGGTTAAGACGTACCATAACGAACTGTATGGGGCCCACAAAAACTGGATTTTTGTACAATTAGTTACGGCTGTTCAAAGTGTAGTCATGTCTGGGGGAAGATCCTGGGATCTTGGGGAAAAACTCACACATCAGGAACTTCAGGATGAGGTTTTCGCGCTCCTCCTTCATCTGATTTAGGCCATACTTGCGACGTCTTGCTACTACCTCACTCTCTGTCAAACCAACGCGAGAGTCGGTCTGTAGCATATCCTCGGGAACGACCCGTCCACCACCAGGCTGAGTCTCTTCTTCGTCCTCGAACTGGTGACCATCCTCAGACTCAAGGTCCTCGATCAAGGCGTCCATATCCTCATCGGGCTCCTCATCGTCGGCGGGGCCCTTGGCAGGAGCGTGGGAGGGGGGAGGAACCTGTCCTCGCTTCTCATCGAAGCCGCCAGTCTCAATGTTGGTGTCCAGCGCAGGAGCGCCGGCAACCTTCTCTTCCGCCATTGCTGGGGAGTTGGAGAGAGAAGCAGTAGGGCGCGGGAGCGTTGTTTGGATGTTGTAGGTGAGAGAGTCTGTAGGGCGGCTGTATGCAACAGCAGGCGTACGGGGTTGTAGAGATAAAGTTGCGCTGTTGGGCGTTTGGGTGGAGAGAAGTTGAGGGACGAGGTTGAGTGGAGAGGGGGGGAGAGAAAAAAGAAGTGTCTAGCACCGCACGAAGTTAGGGTCGCTTATATATGAAGCATTCGTGGGTGAAGAGGAAGGAAAGAAAAAGAGACTCTGCAGGTGGGCGAGAGCTTCTATTTCAATGTGGCCGCGAGATGACCGAGCTCAACAGCTTTCTTTTACCGGCGAGGTTGCCGGCCCACGTCCCATGCCAGCAACCTTTCGGCCCTGATCAAAACAATGGGTCCCGGTCGTCGCTGGTCTTTTCGGATGGACCCACCCTTCTTGCTCAATGCCTGCATCTGCACCATGACCCGCTCCTTCTGTGTCAAGGTGGGTCACCCTCCAAGAGACAACATGACCGGGGTCTCATTGAAGCAAACGGGTCTCACGGAGACTCAAGTCCCCACTTGCGAAAGAATTGGATGGAGCCCCAAGCCGGGATGGGTGGATGTCATCAGCGACTTCCCACGAGTCCCGCGCAGGTCCTAGTCTGGTCCTCTGTGAATCTCCAAATGCCCCAGGTTGTGAGGCCCTTGCCGTCTCCAGGTACGACCGGAAAGACCTCGAGGTACCGGCCATTGACAACAACACACACATCACTCTACCAATTGAGTTGGGGGAGCCACGGCCCTGCCGGTCCCGTAGTCAGGACTCTGGCACACACCTCTTTTTTTTACACGCAGCGATTGCAGGACTCTACTGCCTCGCTCATGCGCCAGCCAATTCAACCTGTGAGAGGCCAGAGTCATTTGCCTTTTTCGTTTTGCGCTCAAATTTTTCTTCTCTTCTTACTTTTTGGTTGCCGATTAACAGCGCATGTACTCGGGATTGACGACATTTGCCCGCACATACGGAAAAAGGGCAATTGGATCACACCCTTTTGTCTTGCTAGCTGCACCCTCCGCCACCGTAGTCTCTCCTCAATTCAAAGTAAAGTGCCAATGTCGCGAGTATCAATCAATTGGATGTATCTAGCCTCAGACGACTTCAATGGGATCTTCAATGGCCAGAAATTGACTCGCCAGATCGTCAAAGCAATCAATGGGAAAATGACAGATTTTGCTCAATTCAGGGTAGCTCACAATAAGAGAGCTATTAGCAGCAGGAGCAGTAATTACACCAGGTAGCCGCAACAACCAAATGAGACGCCAACAGTAAACACGAAAGATCAACAATAAACCCCATCCATCGAGCAATCAACACATTCATTCTAAACAACGCAGTAGCATCCGCACCCACATCCACACCAGCGTCCATCGGCTGCACCAGCGAGCACGCCAGTGTTAGGAGCTAACTGAGCTACCCGCACCCGGTAGCGTCGGCTGGACTCTGGTCTACGCAGGACAGGCGGCAGCTTTGATGCTGCTGCTGATATTCCTCTCTCACTTGTCGCAATGGATGTTTGCTCTGCCGGGGGGCGTGCTAGCTTGTGTCAGGGGGTGACCGTATGCTCTCCAAACGTCGGTCGCTGCATCTGCGCTGGGGCCGACAACCATCATGACCCATCGAAATCGCCCTTGCCCTTGCCCTTGCCCCAGTCTCTTGGTCAAACTTGTCCTCGGCCCAGGTCCTTCCATGCAGGTGCAGATGCTCAGTGCACAGTGCGTGGCGCTTCGCAGCGTGGGGAATGGAAACAAGACGGTAATCTCAGCAGGGTGGAGAGTTTTACCTCGAGAGACGTTGCCGCAGAGCATATCCAAACAAAGGAGATTGCAGCAAGAGGCTTCAACCGGCAGACCGAGACATGGCATCAAAACACGCAGAGTAAACACCAGGACGGACGGCAAAACCGCACCTGATGACGATGAACCAGGTGTCTCTCTCGCCTGTCTTGAGTCCCTGGTGGCTGATGCTCAATGGCTGATACTGGTGACCCGGATTGGACTGAATATGACTGATATGACACCAATCCATGTTTAGCCACCACCAGCCTTGCCTCGTAACCAACTACCTGCTTTCCTTGATCTTGCTGCAATGCCGAATCCGATGCACAACCAACACCGAGCACGAGCGATAAAGCATGGGTAGGGGGAATTCCCACTCTGATCGGTCGGCGATACTTCGCTGGTCGCCCGGCCTTGAAGAGGCAAGAGGCAATCCACATCAAGACCAAGGCAATTTGAGGGTATCCATCCATTCATGCTCACCTCACGTCCTTCTCTCTCTATTGCCTCATTCTCCAGGCGATCCGAAAGCATCTCCACGGCAGCTCAATTCAACACTAGACTGTACGACACTGTGCATCTCCCGGATCCCGCTGGCTTCCGCCCTGGAGACCCTGTTGCACAGGATGCACATCAATCCATCCATCCCCAAGCTCGGTCCATTTTTTGCCTCACGATAGCAAGAAAGTCAGTACAACTCTCGACCGCGACGTCTGCCCGTGTTGGACCTGCTGAATACCTGTGCCTGTCACCACCTCCACTGTCCTCGTGCGCGTGCTGCCGCCTGGGGCCCTGGTACCTCTGCTGTATGTCATTGCTGGCGTTGCTTGTACCAGGCGTCCTAGCTGCCCCCGTCGCGCTGAGGGATTTTCGACCATGGGACCCCCATCCCGGGCCCCCTTCCCCCATGCCCATGTGCACTGTGATCTCTTGGACGATTCTCGCGACCATGGGAAGGATGACGACACTGGATGGACCATCCCCCGGCGGTCAGCAAAATCGCGACTGGCGGCACTGGAGACTGACTCTCTGGCAATGGCTGCCAGGACTGAGTCGGAGGACGGCGGTTATGAGGACCGCTCATGGGAAAAGGCGGATTTGCCAATCTTGGCCTCAATCTCCATCCAGGGACGATCTCATCCTCTACTGCTACCCACTGGAAACAGCTGTCCTCGTGGCTCGTGGAGCTCATGGCTCCAACAGGCGTGCTGCGGGCTTAGAGCTTGACTGCGGAACGCTGCAGCGCAGCAACTGAGATCACTTGGCAGACAATTGCATGGACGGGGCATGCCTATGCCTATGCTTAACCCACTCGACGTGTTTTGCCTGGAGACGCGCAGTTCGCGGTCCTAGGTATTACCTATCTACGGATACTCATCTACCTATTCAGTGCCTGGTTGCGATTTGCGCGCAAGCATCGAGGTTCAAATTTCCCAAATATCCGCCCCACGGGACGGATCTGCCTCGGGACTGGGAACTGGCGTGACATTGGACGGAAGGAATCTGAGATGGACGACAGACAAACTCTAGGTTCACAGATCCCGCCCTCTCGATGACGACGACGCATGTGCTCTGTCTGCGTCAACAGCCTCAAGGTTCACGCCTGCCGCGTGCAAAGCATAACCATAACCCGTCAATTGGTGTCGCCGCGTGCACGAGGGAGCATAAGGTTAATTCAATGTCGCTCTGCTTCGTATTCACGGATGGCAAGACCAAAACGGGATCGCCGTGTCTCGCCGCAAAAGATGACAATCGTCATTTTTGCGACAGGCGGCCGCGCGTATACAGCAAGGTCTCTCTTTTTTTTTTCTCTCCTGCCTTGACCCTTCGCGGCTTTCTTTCACCGGCGGTCATACTTCTGAGCGCAAATGGTCTGCTATGACGGAACTGTTCCAGCTTGACCAAGGGAATTTGGCCGGCATCTGCTGCGGGGCCGCAGATTGCAAACTTTGACTGGCTGCGATTGTGCCTCATGAAACCTTGTCCAATCGCCTTATCGGCAGCTATTGAACCATGCCAGCCTTGGCAAGGTGTCTCGTACGGTGCGCGGCACGGCCAGACCAGGCGTTGAATGGATGGATGGATGGATGGGATGGGATGGCGCCCTCCAGAGATTGATCAAAGCTGTCTGCCAACCGGCGAATTGCCTCGTCGCTCGTTGTCCTCGGCTGGAAAGAGGAGCCCTGTCGGTCCCTGGGCCTCGCCTGGCCTGGATCGGCTTGGCTCTCTTAGGCTCGTTCTCCCTTCTCCGTGTCCGTGTGTTTTGAGTGACCGAGGGATGGACGTCTAAAAATTCACCTGCTTCATTCGCTTGGCCTTCCACGCATGAGGCGCCACTAGCGGCTTCGATCCGGTCTGCGGGTGAACGCGGGAAAACTTGGGGCAGAGAAGGGGAACGCTGAAGCCATCTCCAAAACGGCATTCCGCCTGCAACGCCATGTGCAACGCTGCCAGCGCGCCAAGCTGAACCTGGGCAAAATCTTGCCTCAGCTGGTAGGAGGAGACATAATGGTCAGTGCTCTTGCGGTGTGAGAAGCCTCGAAAGGTGCCCCAATGATTATGTCGACCGCCATGGTCTGGGCTGTAATTCTGACGACCGAGCTTCCAAGCCTCACGCGCAGTGCAGTCTTCAAGAAGCGGGAAAGCTCCAGTCCACTCATGATCGGTCTGTGGCTCGGGGAGCCCACTTGGAATTCTTCTGGAAGGTGACCGTTCCATGCTGACCATGGCTTCTCGCCTCGTTCTCGCCAATGCCTTCTCTTTGCCTCATGGCGCTGACCCGTAACTGTGATGCTCGGTGCTTGGCCGCCGCTGGTCATGGTCATGATGGCAGTCATCGCCTCTCAGCCAGCCTCAGCCAAGCCGCTCCAGGCCGGTCCCGACCATGTCACTGCTGCTGTTCTGTATTCTCCCCCATGTCCTTGAGAAAGACCTTGAGCTGGACAAGCTGGGTGTCCCCGTCAGCTCCCAGGGCAGCCCTGTCGTGCCCCAGAGTCGTCAAAGGACACGCACCAACAGAGCTACGTCATTGGAATGGCGGTCGTGATCCTCCCCAACCTCCCTCTGGTTCCTCCAACGGGGAAAACGCGCAAAAAGAAGGTGAGACGAATGGCGGCCAATGGCGGCCAATGGCGGCGTCTACTGGTCTGATCGACTAACCGGTCTCGCTCTCGCCCTTTCGCGCGTCTTTTTTTTTTTCCTGTCACATCCGCTCACCACATCTCGGCTTTGCCGTGGGGGGACCTTGCCAAAACTGGGGTCGCTTTCTTCCGTTGGCCATCAAGAGGTTTTTGCTCGATCGGCGCTTGGCGGCCGCGAGCTCCGGGAGGCGAGTGGTTGTCCGTCGGTCGGCTCATTGTTTGGCGCCGCTCCCTCGGTGTGTCAAAGGGCGATAGAGGAGAAAATCCGGGCTTTTCACGGTGAACCATGCTTCTCCGGCTACGGCAAGGTAAACCCTTTCTTGCTCGCCGAGGCTCCAAGTCGGAAGGGTCCTGAGTCGCTCACGGGTCCTCCAACGAGTCGAGTCGCTCACCGCAACCGGCACCGGCAGTCTGACTGACTCTCTACACCCTGACGCTTACTCGGCCGCGATGAATTGCCTCGCACAGAATCCCCAAGACTTTGCCGCGCCTGTCGTTCATTGCCCAGAAATCCCTTGAGCCCCATCTACCCTGCTGACGCACCAAGACCACGCTGAAGCCCACTCACATCACTGCAAGCCTTCTGTTGCTGATCCTCCGCGTGTTTTACACCTTACGTTGACGCCTGCGCCATTGTGAGACGCACGCCTGTACCCTTATTCTAGTCTATTGGGGAAACGTTACTGGAGAAAACATCGTGATCCGATATCCGCCGCCGGCCGTTCTTGTCCCGTCAAAATACGTACGAATTACCCTACGTCTACTTTTAGCATCGAGCCATGTCAAACTGGGAAAGGCAGGGAATCCAAGAGATGAGATGAGAAGAAGCAGAATGAGAAGATGCAGATTATCGTGTCCACTCTCGCGCCGACGGAGCCGGGTCATATGAGCTTGAGGACATTTGCATCATGCACGTCTATTATCGTGGAGACGTATTCCCACGACAGCTCGCCTTGTCGCATCGCAATCGCATCGACAGGAACCTGGAGTACATGGTTCGTATGCGAGCATAGGGCCATTGGCAAAGTACACGTATAGGTAGCTCGCTGCTCATCTCGCCCAGCTCTAGTCCGCCCCATCCAATCCCCCTTCACGATGCCCCAACTGGACGAGGCATTTCTTCGCTCCATGCTCCTGCATCTTGCTTTCCCCATCCTCGACCTTGGGCGGATCCGGGGTCGCCCGGGAGGCGCCTGAGCTAGAAGCATGGGGGGTGGCGCCTCGAAACAAGAGAGCTCCAATTGTCGCACCAGGGGGAAGCTCTGCGAATTGGTCACTGCCATTGGTCGGCCGGGGTGGATGCGGGAATTGGAGACCATTGAAACGGTCCAAGCCCATGGACGCGACCCAGACTCTTGCCAATATCGCTCACTCACTCACTCTGCTTGATACGTGTGCTGTCGTCGATGGACTGCCAACCATTGACCATTAACGGGTAACATGTCCAGGATCAGCAAACTAGGCGGGTACTGTACCTTAATCGAGTGACAGCAACACAGTGCCGTGCGCTATGGTAAGGAAATGCGTGAGCTTGTTTGAAGTTCTCCCGTCTCTCTGGAGTTGCCTGAATGGGAAATATCGCAGGCGACTGGTCGTGCCTTCCAACCCGTTGAACTTACACCAACCACCTTCCTCCTCCCGAAACATGATCCCCCAGGATACATCCCTACTGCTCCAGGCTTTCTCGTCTCCATCCCACACTCTGCATCTCCGTCTTCTCTAGACCGCACCTACAAGTCCACCGCCTGCCTCACTCTGGACCTTCTTGGCAACAATGCACAATTGCGGGGGAGTTGAGGGACATTGACCTGCGAGCTGGCTTCCATGTTCCTGGGGCCCTGGTCGCTTGTCCATTTTCCCGCACTTCTTACAGTCCCAGCAGCCAAAGTCCGGGGGAGGACTGTTCGTCCGACAGGCGCCATCAAAGCATGGGCTTCTCACTACCTTGCGCCTTGGCTTCGCCTCCAACTCTCATCGCCCCCCGTGTCACCGACAAGGACTGTCACAATCCACGACAGAGAGCATGAGGACATGATCAGGAGCATCTGGCCTTGCCTCAGCTGACGTTGCCCCTTCGAGGCTGAGGTGTTACTCATACACAGCCGTTGTAAAGCCGACTACGAAAACGATGGCGAAGCGAGCGAGCATGGGATATATACGTCATTCTTCAAGGGTCCTAGTCTCGAGTCACAGCACAGACAGAGGTGGAAAACCTGCATTCTCGACGTTGCCACAGCTCAAACCCTGACGATGGAAGTGATCAATGCTTCTTGATACGGGCAGGCTGTTGACCTGTTCTCAAGGTTCGTGAGGCTGCAAGCTATAGCTCGAGCTCCAACTGCGAACCCCAAAAACCCCAACGGGGAAAACAAATGGAAATGCAGGGATTTGCAACACGCCCGCATAAAGACCCGCTGGTACCGATCCAGGCGATTTTGGCTTCGCACGCGACCTCTCGGCATTCGTGGAGCCGCGGTCGTGTCCCTGGTTGGTGCTGGTCACATCCACTCCGTGTGCAACTCTGGCCGCTCGAGCCACAACTGCACGAAATCAGGGTCTCTGCCTGGGGCAGCTTGAGATTTGCGCCTCCTGAAAGCGTTCGGGGTATCAGTCATCGGCAGGATCGATACAGGCTGCTTGACAAAAGCCTCACCGGAGCCGGAAGCATGGCCAGGGCTTAGGGCCGATGAGAGAGGTCAAAAACTGGTTGCAAACTGGCACGGTCGTCGTCTCGTTGACTTGCTCCACCTCAGGACCACCTGCAAGGGCTCCAGTTTAGTTTCCTGGTGCCCACTTGTTTGATTCGCCTTTTCTCCCCAGCTCACGAACGAACTTGGTTGCCGCGGCTGGCCGTGCCCTGTTCTTTTGGTGCTGGGAAGCTCGAGTGGACAGTGCATCGCTCCAGTTGAATGCCCAGGAAGTCCAGGCCCGGCCCTGTCACTCGTCGGACATTACTTCCCTCAAGGCAGAGGCACTAGACGCACCAGGCTAGAGGACCCCCAGGCGCGGCTTTTTTTTTTTCTCTTTCTTTTCTGTTGTTGTTTTCTTTACGTGGCTCTGACTTTGATGACAACCCACCCGCTATCACTTGTCAATGTCAATCGGGGCTGCTGTTGGCTCTGTTAGTCCAGTTCTGCCGCATCACACATCTGCAGGCGGCAAATGAGGCTCTCTCCCCCATCCAAGATGCTATCTATCCGTGCCGTCATTCCCGAAACACACATGGTTGAACCAAACAGTCGCGAATCTGCAAGCCCACCGGGCGTCGCAGTATGATGTCAATGGACGCCAGACGGGTGGGATTCTCGCCTGGAGCGCTGGAAATTGGATAAGAGACAATTTACTTTACGTGCTCTGTACCTGATACGAAGCACTAACAGGAGAGGCTACGGTGACGTCGGCATGTTGCGTTGGTCCTGAAACTGGTCCGTCGGATATTCAACAACGGGGCGCCCGCCTTGACCCAATTGGCTTTGGCGGCGGCAGGACTGGTTTGATGACAGCCAGGCCTCGATCATGGTCTTGTCTCTGTGTGTCTGCCTCGTCTATCGTCTCTGCCGAAGATAGAGACAGGCGGCGGGCGGCGGCGGCGCATCTCCTTCCCAAGCTAGCAAGTGCTGTAAGAAAAAAGTGAGAGGTTTTTTTTTCTTTTACGTTTTGCATGACAACGGTGCGGAGAAGACATCGGGGCGCCAGAGGCTCTGTCCTGACTCGAGTGGTTGCGCGCCACGTCCCGGGCACTTAGAGATGGTGCCGGGACGTACCTGGGACTTGGGGGATGGACATACTGTACGAGGTCCGTACCAGGAAGGCCAGGCGTGATCGACGAAGGACCGGCACTTTGGCGGTCAGCTTTCATTGGCACCTGTCCGCAGCTCGCAATCGAGTAAGAGGCTCCATCCATGGATGGCAAGGCTTCCAAACGTTGGATGTGGACTGTGATGGAGACGGACCCCGGCCGGCTTGGCTTGGCTGGTCTGGTCGAGAGTGGAAAACCGGGGCGTTGCAAGCCAACCATGGATGGCTGGATCCGAGGCTGTCAGAGGACCCTGCATGCTATCTTGACAACTAATTCACTCATACAATTTGGAGGTATTGATATGGGAGAATTGATATCGCGCAAGTCTCGCCGCTAACACAGGCCTGGTCGCCGAGTGCCGTACAGCCAGCACACCCGGCTGGCGGAGGCTCACCAGCCAGCGCCAGCTGCTACTGTGGCGGTCAAAATGAGCAGCACTATCAAGTCAAATCAAATCAACAAATCACTCAGCCGGCTATCACGGGCTAGCACATCGGGACTGGTTTGACGCGGCGGGCTAGCTGAAATCATGCTGGTTCCTGAGCGGTCAGACATGGCATGGTATAGCATGGCATCGGGAACTGGTCCCTTGAACTGGGGCGAGCAAAGACTTAAGCGCGGGTTGCGACTTGCAGATGAAGACACGGAGCCGAAGACGGGACTCTACATCAAAGGTGTTGTGTTGATGATGCTTCTTTGATACGCACGACGTGCCTGTTGCTTACACGACCGACGCCTTGTCGTACCCCAGGTCTTGGCCCGCAGAGGCCAGGCCGATACTGTGGGATACCAAGAGATACCCAAGTTACCAAGACACATGCTCGCCGTGCTAGTCCTGCGCCTGGCCGCCACGCTGAGATTTCGATGGACAATTGGCGACTTGGCGGCCGAGCGACACAGGCAATGAATGTGATGAATGGCGGGCGGTTGGTTGGTGGATTGGACGGACGTGACGGTGCTTCCCGTGTGCCATGAGCCAATCTCGACCTCCATCGCTCCGGACATGCCAAGAGCTGTGAAGCGAGGAACGACCGGTTGATGAAACATCTTTGCCTCGGTCGTTGTACAAACAGGCAGAGTTTCTGGCTGACAAGAGGCGTTTCCTAGACGCACTCGCGGTTGCACATGGAGGTAGGCAGGCAGAGACATAGGCACACTTACATGGGCTCTCGCATACACAGGCGCATAGCGGCGGGCCACGCCACGAGGGTGGCCAGTCTCGTTGGCCCCCGAGATCTCCCCTCGCCGTATCTAGGTCTTTTTTCCCCAGGAAAGGTTGCGTGCATCGCGCAGGCTGCCGGTCGACCGGCGGGCCGTGGTGTACCATTCTGTGGGGTTTGCCGCGCTGGATATGGCTATCGAGGCGGGAGACAACAGTTGAGGAGGACGAGGAGGCTGGGGAAACCTCGTCGTCGTCGGGGAGAACAAGGCGGTAGGTTTGTTGGCGGGATACAATACTCCGTACATGGCATGGTGGCATGGCGTAGAGGATGCAGGTGAGATGTTTATTCTCTGCTGCTGTCCTCAGACGATGCACTCTACTTGATCCTTCCTTGTGTGATATCCAGGGTGCGGTGAATGTCTTTTGTTTGGGGTTGCTTGTTTTTGCCTCGCGTGGTTACTTTCCTATTCTCCTTGTATGCCTCGCCTTGCCTCGCATCTATGGAGTAGGCAGGTAGATCACTGCCAACTGGAACTGGGGCAGGGCATGTTTCTGTGTTGCGTTCTACTTAGATTGGATCGACAGTGTCTCGAGTTGATCTATATTTACACATGAAGCTGATACCGGACGACGCGGCGCATTACTCAATTTGGGAGGCTTGGTTTAGAAAAGCCTCAACAGTTGACGACTACTATTCGTCATGCTAGTTTCAGGATTTACGCGTTCGTTCCATCCGAGTCTGTTGCAGCCCGTCTCGACTAGGTTGTCCCGTCTTGGCCTCGCTGTACAGATAGATACAGAGTACTACAAGTTGATGAGGCAGAAAGAAGGTTCATCCAGCAAATACATACTTGAGAGAGGTTGATGTTTGCAGCCCTGTCAAACTCTGGGCCATCTTGGCAGCGTGGGATTGGCAAACTCCCAAGACGGATTCAACCGATGCCAATGTTTGGGCTGGGCACGTTGCAGGATGGCTCTTGGCTTTGACTCTTGGCTTTTTTTGCATGAGGTGTTTTTTCTCTGGGCTTGTCGTCTTGGCTTGCTTCTGGCCACTCATGCTATGCACCATCTTACAGATTTTCTCTAGGTGGCGGCGCATCGTGTGCGCCGTGCCCGATGCCAAGTTGAGAGCTCTAGACGGCTATGGAGCATGGACGTGATGGTGTTGAGGTGAGGTGAGGTGGTTTGATATGCGGGATAGACTACACTACACACTGCACTGCATTGCACTACAAGGTGGCACACTATTTTACACAGTTGTACAGGTCACGCAGACACGCAACCATACGCGCGGATATTCGTCTTGACTCTTGCAGCAGCAGAAGATGCAGCAGCAGATGCACGTCAGGTCTCGAGCTGTACATTCCTCATCATCCAGACCGTTGCGACCCGGCCGAGTTGGAGGTAGGATTCCAGACCCCATCTCCATCAGCCCACTTTTTTCCTTTTTTCTCACGTCCTCAAGTCAACGCCTCCCTTCCCTTTGGATGTCCTCCTAGATACGATGAAAGCGTGTTCCAATTGATTTGTTTGTTTTGTTCGAGAGGGTGTGTACGGTATGGCATCAGGCATTTGATCATGATCTGAGACGACGGGGACTTCCGCTGCGCGTGATTGAAGAAGATTCATTCTTTCTTTTGCAAGTTTGATTGAGCCTACTTTTCTTTTACTCTTACGTATCGATTCATCTGTTACAGTAATTGGAACCGCCTTGTCTGCTTTCTTTTTACAGCTCATGCGAGTGCTTGATGAGCATTTCCCACTCACGATCCTCTTTTTTTTTCTTCTTCTTGCTCATGTCATCGAGACATGACCTACATAACTTGACATGCACTACCAAGGGGGGGGAAGGGGAGTTCGTCAATGGTTTGTGTCTTTGATGTCTGTCAATGACCTTTGATAGACGGGTGTGTTAGTGGGTATGCTAGTAAGATTGCTACATGCTTTAGGCGTGGGACAACAAAAGCTTTGATTGGTATGCATCGGGATATTGCTCTGGATCCCAAGGATCCGCCCGCAAAGTTGGTTTCTTTCAGCTGGGGGGTCATTTCAGGGGTCGGGGGACGGCATGTGGGCATGTTTTTTTTCCGTGAATAGTTACATTCTCGACGTGTCCTCTGTTGAAACTCGGCGTCTTGGCAATTTTTTTTTTTGGTGTATGATGTCCTTTTTGGCGTCTTTTTATGTGTAATTATAGTCAAGCTTCGATAGCGTTGGCTCCGGCTAGTAGCGTGTTTCTCATTTGGTTTGTATGCATGTCTGTAATGCTCGGGTTAACTACAGGGGGGAATTCCGTTCTTCATGGATCACGGATCGTCGTGTAGGTAATAACAATGACAATCCAAGATAAGGTAAACAGACTGTCGCACCGACTATTGCAGACCGCGTTTTTGTCCGGCGTTGATCTGCAACATGAACACTCTCCTGAGATACGGCCGAGATGGCTCCCGGTAAGTTTTTACGACGGCGCTGTCACGATCGACTCCTTTCCCCTCCCCGCCAGTTCTAAAGGGGGAGGGGAGGACTATCGAGTCTATAGCATGACATTTTAGTCTTTTAGAGTTAAATTGCGTCGTGCTGATCGAAATGGTTGTTATGATGGTGTCTATCGCGTTGATCGCTACCCTATATCTTGACATGGAATCTGACTCGAAGGGTATCATGGTTGTATATCCCCCTTGAAAGCGTTATTGTATCTATTAACTAGTATTATATTCGACGGTGTGGCTGTTATAGACGGGGTTTTCTCACCGAGATTGTTGAGAGCTTGTTTACTTGGCGGTAGATCACAATGGTGATAGAAACAAGGGCGAGACTGAATGGACAATGAGACCGAGAGAATAGGGGTTCGATAGATTCGACAACCAGAGCGTAGACTATTGATGCTAAGAGGATAGTCAATACTATACACGTAGAATCGTTGACGTTCGGGCTGACGATCCGTCATTATGGACGAGTGTCAGGTCGTTAATTGTTGATCTCAATCACGACTCCAAAAGAAGGAACCGGGCACAATCTGAATTGACACGGTGGTTGATGGACGATAGAACCGGAATCAAAATTTTTAGCACAGGAACCTAGGCACAGTTAAGCTTCTATAGCAGTAGATATGGGAGATGAGTGTGCTTGCTGTGAGCGGCAACACCATGCTGTGATGATATAGGGTAAGACGTGAGGGATGAAGAGACTCTGCAATGAAGACACATACAGTTAATTATGAATGACTTACTGCAATCATCAGTTATATCTCTGATAGGGGAGGTGATTTCAACACCTGGGATTCAATATGTTTCCCAACATGACAATACCCCAAGGCTTAATCGCCATATCTACGACAACAGATAGACTAACACACACTCTCTCCCTTTCTCTCCTTTTTTCCCCCCTCTTTTTTTTTTTAAAAAAAAACACACATACACATAGATATAATTCCAAACCAAAGACCCATACTGGATCAGTTAACGGGGCTGACCGTGAATCGCTGTCAAAATATGTTGGGTGTGATTTCCCAAGTAACAGCACCACCAAGCCCACAAGGACAAGCCTCTACGGCCAACAATAGATAAAGCAACATTCACGGAGGGTTGTTAAGATAATAAATGCCGAGTTAATATATCTAAAATTTATCAATCGGTTAATAATAGATAATAGTTAATGAGTGTCAAGTGTGCTGGTTCACGAGGACAATACCATGAAGTCATCACATCATGCATCTACGATCAATAATAGATATAGAATCGAAGAAATAGGCATAAGAGTCCGACTGGAACTAGGTTATATATGCACAGTTTAACCACGGACTAAAAAAAAAAGAAAGAAAAAAGCGCAAAAGCCCACGGCTGTCAATGATGCTCGCTAGGCAGCATGACAACACCAGCAAACCTCATCGCTACATGCATCCATGACTAAAAACAGGCAGCTAGCCGAGTATTGCAATAAATAAGAAAGTAAAAGAGAGATTATATATATGTAGTTTACCTATCAATTGGCGATTGCACAATTATCGACGAGTGTCAAGTGTGCTCATCAGTGTGACAACCACCAACTTCCATCAGTATTTGCATTTACGGCCAACAAGAGATAGCACAACTTGAAGACGCAAGACCAACAATCTAATTAAAGACCCCCAAAAAATACAATATCCATAGTTTATTAATGGGCTGACGGTGTCTAACCGTTGATGTGTGTTAACTGTGCTGACGCTCACTTCAAGTAACTACACCAACAACCCTAATCGCCATATCTACAACTATCTGTGAGTGAAAATGCACGGATAGGATTAGAGAGTAAAATATAACGAGTTTATTTATGAAATGTTTCCTAGAAAGGTCAATGTTACATCACTATCGACGAGTGTTGGTTGAGTAGGCTTGTCAGAGAAACAACATCATGAAATCACCACTCCGACGACTGCAAATAAAACAAACGCGCGCGCACACAGACATATACAGACAGACAGGCAGACATGGCCAACGAGTACTGACAAACGAGACATGAGTTTATCACCGAAACTATGCCGGGTACCCATGACTATCCTGCTGGGCAGTTCGCTCAAAAGACGTCACATACTGAATCACCATACACAACAATTGAAATTCCAAAAAGACTTTTTTTTAAGCTGTAGCTTACGTCGCTACCAATTCTACCGCGAGTTTCATCTCATCTCGTCTCATGAAGCCTAGATGGCTCCCTCTGTACCAATAGGCAAACTGCCGACTCGCCATCGATTGCTTGCTTGCTCAATGCAACAAGATGCCATCCACGCCACCAACGCCAATCATCATCGTCTCCCTCCTTCAAGGATCAGGATAGACCAGAGAAACCAAGCCAAAAAACACACAAATATCCTCCCGTTTTCCATTTTTTGCCCTTGGGGTATCACATAGGTAATTGCGCGCAACTCTCAAAACTTCCCTCCTCCGTTTACTTGCCGGAGTTGGGGTCGGGGAATGCAAAGCCTGCCGGGAAGTTGGGCATGCCGTTGGGTAGGGTGCCAATGCCGAATGGGAATCCCGTCGACATGCCCTGGTGGTTGTCTCTTGGGCCGTCCCGGCGATCGTCCCGTCGGTGGTGGGCCCCGTTTTGGTTGCCGTTATCTCGGCTCCGACGCCATCGGGTGAGGTCATCATCCCGGTTGCGAGTCGACTTGGGTCCGTTGCTACCGCCCTTGTCGGTCTGCATGCGTCGGCTGATGGCCTTGGAAGAAACACCCGCTCCAATCTCAATATCGGGCTCCTCCACGCAAAGGCCTGTCTCGATGGGACGACCACCGCTGCCGCCGAAGGGGGCCGTCAGCATCCACTTGCGATCGGCCTCGGTCAGCTTGTGGATGGGGATAATGCTAATACCCGTCGAGTAGTCGCTGCAGTCTCGGGGACCGAAACCAACACCCCAGCGAGTCTTGTGAACTGTCAGCTTAAGTCATAGCGTCGGGAACGGGTAGATACTTACACGAAGAAGCAGGGTCTGGTTTCTCGACTCCTCGGTACCCTCCTTGGCACATTCTGCATCACGCCGTGTGAGCATCTTGACAAAGGCATGTCGCTTCTCCTTGTTGACAATGCAGGTTTGCACGGTGCCAAAGCGGCTAAAGATGTTACGCAATTCGCTCTCGGGGCAGCTGATACATGGTTAGCAAACATAGTGTCCGACGCATCCAAGACTGGCACTGTACTCACTTTACTCCGCCCACGAACAGGGTTCGACTGTAGACCTTGATGTGTCCAGATGGAAGAGCCGGATCGTACTCAATCCACTTCTCACCCTGGCTATGGTCGCGAGGAGGGCTTGGGCTTCGGCCACGGCGTCCTTGGGGGCTTCGCTGGCGGTAGTCGCCTCCGCGTCGGTCATCGTGACGGCCACGGTTGGGCGACTCATGTCCGTAATCCATCCGGTCACGTCCATTGCGAGGCGAGCCTCGAGCACCCCAGCCACGGTCCGGAGATCTTGATCGAGATCGGCCATGGTATCTGGGAGGAGATCTTACATGAGCATAGTCTCGGTCACGTGATTCATCTGGCTTTCCCGATGGGCCACCCCATGCAGGTTGACCAGGAACATGAGAGTTCTGGGGTAGAGGGAGATGCTGCTGGCCCGGAGAGGCCGCTACCGGAGCCGCTCCCTGGCCCGAGGTCATGCTTTGGATCAGGGCGGGAATCTTATCAAACGGAACGCCTTGATCAGCCAGCGCCTTGATCAAGAGAATCTGCTGCTGGGTGTTGGGATCAAGGCCTAGGCCAGGGGCCGAAGCACCGGGAATGGGCGCCCCGGGCACGACCCCGCCAACTGGGTTGGGCGGATTACTCGCATTGTTGGGTAGAGCAACTGGAAGGGCACTGTGGCCCGGTATCTGCGGGAGGCCGAAAGGAAGAGACGGCACATTCACAGGCTGCGAGGTCGGAGGATACGACACGGGCGGCAGAGCCGATGATACTGGCTGCGGCGGCCCAGAAGCCGGCAGACTATACGATGCCGTAGGGGCGGGAAGGGGAGCGCTGGCCGGGGGAGCACTGGTGTTTTGGCGTGCAATATTGGCCAGAGCCTCCAAGATGGACGAACCATTGGGGGCCGGGGGAGCTGGGGCAGCTGGAGGAGCAGTCGAGTGACCTTGGAATGAGGCCAGCACACTTGGAGGTGGGCTACCGGGGGGAGTTGTCGATTCGTCTGCAGCGTCACAAAGGTTAGATGGGATATCCTCCTCAAGCAGCGCAGCAGCAGCGTCAAAGCGTGGGCCTTGGCGTGATGCTGTCCGAGGGACAACGTACTCTGTGGTGGTGCATTGAGCTTTTCCTTGAAAGACTCAATCATTGGCATGGGGAACGTCTGTCCCTTCTCCCAGATATCAAGAAGCTTCTTAATCTTTTCCTGCACGCCGAGCGATATGTGAGTTACGATCCAAACAAGACGAGACAATACGGGACCAAGTAGGTCATGAAACGAGACGGGCTCGTAGCAGCGCCTTTGACAGCGCTCCACGGGTTGCGGCACATGGTACTCGATGCCAGCTACAGAAGGGTAATGTTGCAATGCAAGTTTCAAAGATGCGTACCTTTTGTTCCT
This sequence comes from Fusarium ambrosium, assembly GCA_003947045.1. Classification (NCBI taxonomy): domain Eukaryota; kingdom Fungi; phylum Ascomycota; class Sordariomycetes; order Hypocreales; family Nectriaceae; genus Fusarium; species Fusarium ambrosium. The sequence goes on from NIZV01000247.1 coordinate 59,147, forward strand.
CCGGGGCGGTTTGCAAGATGTCATTCATCAAAACGGGCATGAGTTCCGTCACTCGATGGACGCCAGCGGCGTAGGTTCCATCCTGGGCAGAGCTGTTTATTGCCTGTGCCTGAGCCTTGGCCTGTTCGAGCCATTTCCGGGTTACAGAGTCTACGACGTAGAGTACCCCCAACTTGTGTGTTCCTGGAGCCTTCTTGAAGTGTGTGTAGATCTTTTGGATGAGAACCGATTCGGACTGTGCAAGCAAGACGAGTCAGAGGCTGCGGAGCAAACACGAGAAGCAGCTTGGTGGAGAATCATACCTGGATGTTGGACACGCAGAGCGATGTCAGGCTGGTGATGCGAGATCCGGAAACGCCTGGCGGCTTTAGGTTGAGCATAGCCTGGAGGCCGACCTCCAGATCCGCGACTGCGGACGCCATGTTGTCAGGAACTGTAGTCGCCCACGAGCTACGCGCGATGCCTCAATATGCACTCCAGGGAAGACGAGATCCGGAGCGAAGATGTCCGGATATGGGCGAAACCACGCTTTGGCGGAAGCCTGTAGTACGGAAGAGCAGAGACGAGAAGAGATTTTCCCAGTGCGGTGTTTCTTTTTTTGGCCGCGTTTTTTGGTACGGAAAGTTCAGAACCCTTTTACGCGATCGCGACTGGTGAAGTGTACGAGAGCAAAAAGTCTGCGGTGCAGATACGATAGAAGGCAGACCTCAGGAGTACGGTACGGTACGACTTGCGCGAGAGAAAAGCTCTTCTACTGTTGCGTCAGGAGCGCGACGAGGTCACAAGATGCTGAGTGATCTGTAGCGGCGAAAGCCAACTAGACCGTCTAACAGATGGCCGTCAGTACTAGACAATGTCGATAAAAGTGCACAAGAATGAAAGCGCCGATGCTGGCTGCTGTTGCCTTGATGGGCGTTGTTGTCGTTGATGCTGTGTTTGATGGTCGTCGTGAGGTGACGATGATGGAGTGATGAGGAGGGAGGAAGAAAAGGTGATGCGAGGAGTATGACAGGTGGAGCACGTGTTGAGAGCCGCGGTTGGTCAGAGGCAGCCTTCGTTCTCCCACTTGCCGTGGATTGTCCGAAACGGCACCTGAGGCAGCTCGAGTGTGAAAATCTTGCAGTTTGTTTGAGGTGGGGGTGATGGTCACGTGAATTCTTGACGGGCTGTTACTCAAAGGGTAGGTGCGCCGTATATCCGCGTTGAAGCCGAGAGACACGTCTTTTGGCGATCGATCCAGCACTGACTAACAGATTAACAACGACAACAAACTACAGCCCTGAAAAAGGGAAGGCAATCCCGTCAAAGCGCGAATTTTGGCCGAGCCTGCCTACGAGGTAAAGACAAGAGAGAAGTGCGTTGTTTTAATAGCGCTCGGTCATCAGTCACTGGAGAGAAAAGAGCCAAGGATGTCCTGGACGGCCTGGGCGGCTGGGCCACAATGCGCCCCGTGAGACGCATGGCTGATAATTAATAATGGAATCGCACAGGACAGGGCCCACGATACAAGACGAGCGTCTCTGTTGGAGACTGGCAAGCGCGGAGGCAACAAGTAAAAGCCAATTGATTACCGAATTCTGGGAGGTTGGAGGAATAGCCGACAATGACGACTTATCTGCGACTGAAAGACTGCCGAGCTGACCGGGTGATCGGAGACCCTGTCCTTGAACCAGTGCTTGTTGACAATCAGGGCACGACATTTTCAGATCGGATTGGGGGAACATCTGCCTCTTTTAGACCACGGCAGCTAGGACAATCGGAGAACGTGAGGGGCAATCGAGAGCTCGCTTCTCCTCACGGCCAGCAAGCTACGCTGGATGGGATCTCTGTCCGGATGGAGGGGACTTCGGCACTCCGAGCCAGCGCCGCAGGGCCCTTCGGAGGCCCGGCGGCGGCAATGGGGTACGGGAGATCCGGACGCCCTCCACTCCAAGATTGTCCACACAGAGCGCTTCGGCTGCTTGGCTCTGGACCCGCCACTGCTAAGAAACGGGGGCCATGGAGGGCGGGATTGGCCAGCCATTCGACGAGCTCCGTCACGTCCACGCTGCTTCCCTGCGACGTTAGCAGGAACCCATCTGACGTCAAAGCCAAATCGCGACGCTACGTCGCAGGAGGACGACATGTGGCCGAGGTCCCCCGAAGCATGAACGAAGGAGAACATCTCCACTTCTTCGTTCGAAGGGGGCGGGCGGTGCTCTTATCAATTCTCGGTCTGCCAATGGAGCTCAGAGGCATAACCGAAAAATGATGGAGCAGCACGGGATGCCCTCCAGTGGTTGCTGCACCCCGGGCGCAAACAGGATGTACCGGTACGGCGCAGGCGCAGTTGGGTACTGTAGGTTGTCATGATGGAGTCGCGAGGGCAACGGGGGACCTGGTCAACAAGATCTTGAATGCACCGTCACGTTTCTTCTTTTGCCCCGGGCGAGTCTCGCTACGGCAAGCTCCTGAGCTGCACTGCGCAGGATTACGTAGGATGAATGCTCACCATTTTTTTCTGTGAGAGCACACGAACACCCTCCTGTTCCTCAGGGCTGCAGCCGCAAGCCCTCAAGATCCAGCCCTCCTCCCTCTCTCCCTTTGCCGACAGGACAACACACACACAAACCACCCCAGACAGGTAACTGCTGGAAAGCTGTTGGGGCTGGGTCTCGGTCACTTGGGGGATGGCGTCGAATTGGAGGAGGCGTCGAGGGGCAGACCAGATGGATTGGACGGAAATTTTGGGGCTTGCAGGTTGGGGGTGATGCAGCCGCGGCAATAATCCTTGACTGAGTGAGGACTGTGCAACCTCACTAAGAAAAAAAAAATCAGAGACAGCAAGGAGGGCAGGTGGACATGTAGGTCCGGGTCAGAGAGGAGAGGTCAGGAAAAGTCGGTAGCAATTGATGACGGAATGGGGAGCTGGGCACGTCAGAGGAGGGAGGTCTGTATGGCTCGGTAACAACCTACAGTAGCGAGACGATGGATTGGATGCCATCATGGATTCGACTGGGCTGGGCGCAAATTCTCCTACGTACAACGAAACGATGGATACAAGATACATTTCCTCATCTGGTACTCTGTCAAGGCGTCCCCGCGAAGGCCAGTTCCGTAACCCATGTCCTGGATGGCTTTGGGGAGCATTCACTGGCTGTCCCCAGAAACCCCCCTTGCAAATCGGCTGCAGCACGACCAAAGAAAAGAGGCAGCCCTGAGGCCCAGAGGGAGAAAAAAAAATTGCCTAGACCCCTGTAGCATGCCCGTCCCTGAGAGAAACCTGCAATTCCCGCCCCGCAAGTCCCGTAACCTGGCGCTCCCAGCTCCACGCTGCTGCTGCGTTGCGCTCCGCTCCACACGGACAAGCATCCATCCACGGGGCCTTGGCTGTCTCCATGCTTCACGGGCCCCGTCCCCCCGGCCCCCGAGGTCCATAGGTTGAGAGGAGGAGCAGGCGGCGTTGAGAGGGTCACGGGGAGGTACTGTACGGTACGTAGGTGTGCTGTAGGTGTAGGTGTATGGATCAATGGTCATTAATGTCTTCGGCCGGGGCGGGACATGCCTGAACCAAAAAAGCAGGTATTTTTTTTCCTCCTCGGGCTCCCGTCCAGGTCGAACCTGCGCCTTTTTATTAACCTCGTCCTCCCTTAAACCTTTTCTCCCCTCCTCTCATATACTGTCCTCTTCCTCTCCCGGCACCTCCGCCACTTGATCTGTTCCTCTTCTTTGCATCATCACATCTTCTCACAATGGCTTCCGTCACCCGTCTCAGCAACGCTGCCCTGCGGGCTACTCTCCGCTCCTCTCCCGTCAATGGCTCTGCCTTTAACGCTGTGCGATGCTACTCTGCGAAGACCCAGGTAAGCTTGCTGTCCTCAAGCCCAATGGCTCTCTATATATGTGCGCAGTAGACACTAACAATGATCCCTCACAGACCCTGAAGGAGCGATTCGCCGAGCTGCTGCCCGAGAAGATCGAGCAGGTCAAGGCCCTCCGAAAGTCAGTCGCATTCCCCTCCCTCGGCTTATTGTTGGCCGACGCTCGGCCATGTTCGGAGCTTGAAGCACGGGCATGTGCTTCCAGCGTCGGCATGGCATGTGAGCACCAAAAAATATTGAGCACTCGAGCTGACATGCATACACAGGGAGCATGGCTCCAAGGTCATTGACAAGGTCACCCTCGACCAGGTCTACGGTGGTGCCCGTGGCATCAAGGCCCTCGTCTGGGAGGGTTCCGTCCTCGACGCTGAGGAGGGTATCCGATTCCGTGGCAAGACCATCCCCGAGTGCCAGGATGTTCTCCCCAAGGCTCCCGGTGGCAAGGAGCCTCTTCCTGAGGGTGAGTAGACATGAGATGTATATGCGCGCGTGCCATTGTGTGCTAACGTCGAACCGTTCAGGTCTCTTCTGGCTTCTCCTGACCGGTGAGGTCCCCACCGAGCAGCAGGTCCGCGACCTCTCCGCCGAGTGGGCTGCCCGCTCCGACCTCCCCAAGTTCGTCGAGGAGCTCATCGACCACTGCCCGACCGACCTCCACCCCATGGCTCAGTTCTCTCTGGCCGTGACCGCTCTCGAGCACACCTCCAGCTTCGCCAAGGCCTATGCCAAGGGTATCAACAAGAAGGAGTACTGGGGCTACACCTTTGAGGACTCCATGGACCTTATTGCCAAGCTCCCCAACATTGCTTCGCGCATCTACCAGAACGTCTTCAAGGGTGGCAAGGTCGCTCCTATCCAGAAGGACAAGGATTACTCTTTCAACTTTGCTAACCAGCTCGGCTTCGGCGACAACGCTGACTTTGTTGAGCTCATGCGTCTGTACCTGACCATCCACACTGACCACGAGGGTGGCAACGTCTCTGCCCACACCACCCACCTCGTCGGCAGCGCTCTCAGCTCTCCCTTCCTTTCTCTGGCTGCCGGTCTTAACGGTCTTGCCGGTCCCCTGCACGGTCTGGCCAACCAGGAGGTCCTCAACTGGCTTACCGAGATGAAGAAGTCGATTGGCGATGACCTCAGCGACAAGGCCATCACCGACTACCTGTGGTCCACCCTTAACGCCGGCCGTGTCGTTCCCGGCTACGGCCACGCCGTCCTCCGCAAGACTGACCCCCGCTACACCGCTCAGCGCACCTTTGCCCAGCAGAAGATGCCCGACGACCCCATGTTCAAGCTCGTCAGCCAGGTCTACAAGATCGCCCCCAAGGTCCTCACCGAGCACGGCAAGACCAAGAACCCCTACCCCAACGTCGACGCCCACTCCGGTGTCCTCCTCCAGTACTACGGTCTCACCGAGGCCAACTACTACACCGTCCTCTTCGGTGTGTCGCGCGCCATTGGTGTCCTTCCCCAGCTCATCATTGACCGCGCCTTCGGTGCTCCCATTGAGCGACCCAAGTCCTTCTCTACTGAGAAGTGGATCGAGCTCGTCAAGAAGCTGTAAGAGGATAAAAGCAAAAGGGGAAAATGACGAGGACGGCATGTTGTGGAATACGAGGAGGACAGCCAGGAGATGGGCAGAATGGATTGCCAACTCGGTGGCACTTGTACAATACAACGGGACTGTTTTCGTTTGGTAATGAGACGTCGTCGCAGGAGCGGCGATTGAAATGAAATGATTTCCAGCTTTACTGTATTGTTTACATTGTCCAAGACCGTGAATGATGAATTAATTGACTGAATTACCACTGACGAACTCAATTGAATGGTCATGTCGTGACCGTTAATGCGAAACGGATTGTGTGCCGATCATTAACCATCCCGCGCTGGCGTTTTGCCATGTCTTGAATTTTGACTCGTGCGCAGACGTTGACCCCAAAGCTTCAAATTCAACGGTACCTGAGCCGCCATCGGTACTAAGATCAAGCCAAGTTGCAAGTACCGTGAGAGCTCGCGCACAGGCCTTTCTTTGGCCCCAAAAGCTTCCCCTCCAAAAAAAGCCCCTTGTCGTCGCAAACAGAAACAAGAGGAAAAAAAAGGGACGTGGGCTCGGTGAGAGATTGCACCGATGGAATCCGGGGGGTGGTTCAGGGGGGGTTTGGCTCAACACTCAGCAGTTGGGTACAGGAGGGGCGTTGAGGGGACGAGGGTCCTAATTCGACAGGATGGGTTCAGCTCCTGGCAGGGGGGGATAGTAAAGAGAAGCTGTTTGTTGTGTTGGATTTTTTTCTCAAGAGGCGGTGGCTGAGGTTGTTACCTAAAGAGGTAATTGAAGGATGTCAGAGGCTGCCTTTCTCCTTTTCGTGATGATTCAAGTTACTGACGTTGGATTGACAGAGGCTGAAGGTTTGTATGTGTCTATTTCTGGCTGAGGTCAGGCTTAGAAGTAACTCGGATCAGCAACTGTCATCAAAAGTAACAAACAGTCACAAGTAAAAAAGAATAACAAGTCTAGAACAGCCGTGAAGCTTCTGGGGAGACGACTGTCACAAGCCATTTTTCGCATCATATCGGCATCTATCTAATCCCTTCTGTCGGTAACTGATGGATCTTGCCTTGCACCACACGCACACGAGCGCAACCCACCCCCGGATTTCACATGGGCTGATGATTTGAGAAAGCCCCGATCTTATCTCACCCGAAAATCTCGGCTTCTCCATCCCAACCTACAGGAACGCCAAATGTTTACTCAGATAGAGGTCAGCCAGTAACTTATTTGCCTCTTTGGGGTATAAGGTTCAACATCCCCTGAGATAGAAATCTACTCCCCTTTTTCATCTGTAAATCAATTCATCTCGTGTTAAAACAGCAATCGACGAAAATCCTTCATAATAAATAAAGGAAACGAATAGTTTCTGCTTTAAGAGGATAATAAATATCTTCGAGATAGGTAGTAGTTAAGGTGATGACTTAACTAGCCTTAAACTCTCGTAGTCGAATCTGAAA
>NIZV01000248.1:0-66018 GCA_003947045.1 Fusarium ambrosium
GGCTGCCATCGCCCTCGACTGGAAAGCGGAACTTGGTGATATCCTTTTCTCCCTCAGGCTGGTGCCAGGACTCGTTTTTGTGGCCACCTTGTTCACCAGTGGCGGCCTCGGGCTTGGTGGGAGAGCGAGAAAGGTCCCCTTCCAGGCTGGGTCCTTGGTCCTCGGCTCTCTTCGTCTGGGAGGACGAGGCGTTACCGGAAACTGAAGATGTATCATCCGATGGAGCGTTTTCTGGCTGGGCTTGGTCATCCTCGTCATCCTCTTGGACGCTGTCTGCTTGAGGAGATGCTGTTTCGGCAGAGGCTCGTCGGCGCCCTCGTCCTCGTCCGCCTCGACGTTTGCGTCGACGTCTTTGACTGCAGGTTTGGCCGTTGCCCATCTTTTCGTCGCTAAAACGGTCAGCATCATTGTAATCTGCCTCAGGATAATCCATACCACTTGTCAGAGCCGTCGGCTTGTCTGTGTGCCTGGGACTCTTGAATGCCTGAAGAATCCGGCATTTCTTGCAGGCACTTTGACGATGTCGCACCCAATCCAGGCGGGGTATCCGTCTTTGCCATCGTTATTCTCGAGGTTTTGAAGTCTGATCTTGAGAGGTTGTGCGAGGGAAAAGAGAGAGTGAGGAATGTCTTTCGCTGTGCATGCGAAGAATGAAGTGGAGATGAGTTTGCACTGGTTGTCACTGAGCACCTACGAGCTGCCAACAAGGTGGATTTTTGCAAACGTCGTCTGTGAATTACCGACTCTCTGGTAGACAGTGAATCACAGATATCCACCAGGGTAGCGCAGCCATCCCGTTTGGCTTTGGCTGGCGAAGAGACAAACGGCAATCATCTCCAGGGCTGCCACAATCAAGGCGCAACCGCATTGCCAGTGGCGCTTTTCTCCAAGATTTGAACTTTATCGACGAGGCAGGCGCAAAGCTCTTCTAACCTGATGTCATCTTTATCGACGAGGCCCCCAGTCACGAAGCTCTTCCGACGCCATGCCCGGAAGGAGAGTAATTCTAGAGGCCCCCATCCCCGTTGGGCGAGCTCCCTTGCTGTTCGCGTCGCTGCTTGCAAAGACCGAGGTCGGTTCCCGCATTTGTCATAGCTGTCAGTCTGTTTGGTTGCCCCAGAAAAACAAAGACCAAGCTAAGAAAGGGAACAAACAGGACCGGGCTGCATACAGTTACGCACGCTTCCATCGGCTCTATGCTCAAAGGCTACATATCGACACGTGTTTCAAGTCAAGGGCAACTTGAAAGAGGAGGAACGGATGGAGAGAGGTTACCGCCCAGGAACACGCTGTGATCCTTGAACGTTTGGTTCATTGGTAGGCTGGTTGAAGGGTTCACCCTCGCGCTTCTCGTAATTTCCATCTAAATGCTTCAGCTCCAAGTCGATTGGGAACCTCGTGTCCTCTCCTTTGGTTTGAGATTGTGTGCCTACGTACCCAACCCTCTTAGAGTCTATTCCGATGGAAACTTGGGCTTCTCCCGTGCAGCACGTAGCTTTCGAAATTGTAGTGGTCTTCTGAGTGCCAAATCCTTTATCTTTGTCTAAGTCATGTTCTGTCCAACAATGATACTGTGGCTTTGACACAGTAAAGGTTGGCTTATCGTATTGTTCGGTGGAGTTTGAAAGATTCTTTGCCTGTGTCCAACATAGCTGTTCACTATCCAGTGGAACTGTTAAAGTTCCTCTCAACTCCCCTTTGGTCAACCACAGTTGAAGAACACTCAGCATCGCATGGTTGATAGCAGGTAGTCCAGGTTTGTTTTGAAGGGCTAGCACTTCTGGGGAACTCCACTCATTTATGCACCGACTTTGTGAGGCGAGATTATCCAACCATGTCCTTTCTCTATGATATGGATCCAGTTCCTCCTCGACACTTGCATCCATAATGCTCTTCACGTGATCGAATAGCTGCTTTGTCTATCATTTGCTTTGACTTTGGTTTATTGGCTAGCTTTATCATCCCGGTGGAAGCCATACGTGGTGCCGCAGGGTAAGCGCCAGTCCAATGTTACAGCACGAAACTGGGGTCTCCATTGAGATCAACAGTACGGCATGAGATATTGTGCTTATTGTGCTACGTCTTCACTCAAGATCTCACAGGCACAGTTGATAGTTTGCGATGAATATGTCTTGGTAAGCTATTTACAGGAAGTGGTAGTACGGAATGTTCAAAAGTCCATCATCATCGCCAAAACTGATATCCCACAACTACTTAGTTGACGGTGAGGGTGTAAGCAGAGGTCTTCAGGACAGCGTTGGAACCTAGAACAGTCAGTAATGGAACATCAATCACGATATAAAAGTATCACTCACCCGAGAAAGGCTCGGTACCAGCCTGGAAGCTGGTGGCAACGTAGCTGCTGGGAACACCCTGCTTGCTGGTAAGGTAGTTGAGGAACTCCTTAAGATCAGCCTGGAAGTTGCCCTGGTTGCTGGAGGCGACGAAGGAGATGACGGTAACGTCTCCGTTGGGGCCCTTGTAGACGTCCCACTGGGTACCAGCAATGGTAGGGCGGTCAATCACTCCCTTGCCGGGGGTGGAGATGGGGAGGGCGCCACCGTAGGCACCGACCCAGATCATGATCTCGTAGGCGTTCTTGGAGGACGCGGTGGGGGCGAACCAGAGATCGTAGGAGACGTTGGCGATCATGTTGGTTCCGGTGTATCTGACCAGTTAGATATAAAGACAAGGGTGAGGGAAGGGGTTTCTTACCGCCAGATCCATCGGGTGGCAACCGACTTGATGTCGGAAATCTTCTTGTTGATGTTCTCAAGAGCCACGTTGGAGTAGGACTTGACCTTGCCGGGACCACCAGCCCAGGTCCAGCTAGTAGACCAGACAAAGCTGTTGCTCTTGACCGAGGTGAAGGTGGTGCACTGAGAACCAGAGGTAGCATCACCTCTGCCCCAGTTGTTGTGGTAGACGGTGTATCCCGAGGTAGCCAGAGAGCCAAAAGCATCACACCAGGTGGTGTCTCGCTTCTCGACAGTCTTGCTAGGAGTGGTAGGAGTAGCCACAGCCGTAGCGGCAAGGAAGGCCGAAACAAGACCGAAGAACTTCATATTGACGGGTTTGAATGTGAGACTATTGAGATGAGATGAAGTTGAAACTGGTGATGGAACAAAAAACCAAACAGATAACTTGGCATTAGCTGAATACTTATATAGGTCAAGAAAGATCTACCCGTCTCTGATAGAGTATGTATAATCCTAGTCCCCTTAATATCCGGGCTTCCTCAGATTGGCCCGTGTGTTGCCCACCTGAAACCCCCCCCTGCTCGGCCAAGAAGTCGTATGCGGCAATGGGCCGTTTCCCGGAGACCCCATCAAGTGCCGACAAAACCGAACCACATCAGGCTAAAACTGGGGTTCTTCCACCAATGGCGTAATTCGCCTTGAGACCGATTGTTTAGAGTTGCATTCCCGGGAGTTCTCCCAGCAATAGAAACCGGGCCTCGTGGCGTGAGATGGGCCTATGGGAGGTTGGAACGTTTAACCTAGCTCGATTGAGCAGGTTCTCGGAGGGGAATTGTTCGTTTCTAAAAGAGGAAGTTGACCACCTTTGAGCTATTCCTTTTGAGCGAGAAAGAGGATGTTCTTCCGCCAGTGTTGGTTAGATCAGTAGAGTAGAGTTTACAAGCTCACGTAAAGGTTTCGTATAGGACGGTCAACTTGCATATATTGAACTGTATTGTCTCGGGAACTCCGTGATCCTTGTGTTGTTTCGTGGTTTGGAACAGGGTTGATCCTTCGCCTTGTCTTTTCAGCTGGCTAGGCATTATTCGTGAACAGGTGATGTGTGCCGGAGATGATCAAGGTACCCTATCGTCACGTCGCTCCTGCCACCTTGTTGTCTTTGTCTTTGTTTGTTCTGCTGTTTGAAATTGTTAGGCTGTTCGGTGTGCGTCAGCTCTGGGCAAGATGTGTGAAAGACAGGCCGCGTAAGTGCTTGACAATCGAGAGACATAACCAAGCACAATTAAAGAGCCATTTGTGCAGGTTATCAGATGACTCAAAAGTCTTTTCAGATTGTTAAGGCATCTCCAAACAACATGAAGAAATCACGATGACAACCCGCGGAGTCAAACTGTCGGAGCATGATTGTGTGCTTGGCCAAATAGACAGCAAGACATGGAACTAATTTCTATGCAAGCTACAATCACCCCTTTAACCAAACTGTTGAGCTTTCATAACTGTTTACCATTTGTGCCTCCGTTTTGACCAACATGACGCACCCATCAGTCATTAGCAAACTCCGTTCAGAACCTACTAGAACGACAACGACAAAGGATTCTTGACTCATCCTCACAAGTATAAATACCCCAAAGACCTCCACAGATGTTCAGTCCTTTCACCTTCATCCAACACACCTTCATCTTCATGCTCAAGTCCGAACACGAGCATCCTTTAGGGTGGCTTGAGTCTGTCATGTACAAATCTTCTCTTCTGCCTTTTATAGATCCACCATTGCTTTCACAGAAGCATTATATACAAGCCCGCTCGGCAGTGATTCACTGCTATGTTTCTAGTCTTTCGCTATGTTAGTGTCATAGACTCTGGTGTTGGCTGTCTTCCCGCTTCCTGATCATTGGACACTACATACACCCAGGTGATGGATTTGTCGACCTTCGAAACTATGTCCTATTCTCTACGACAGAAGATCATCCATAAGGACACTCTCTACTTCTACTTATATTTGGGCGTCTTCTTTCATAACCTTACATTCTATAAAACCAACACTTCAGTCGACAATTACTGGCAAACCAACCTCCAAGTAAAGGAATACTTGACGATTTTTATACCGGTCTTAGACAGATATTTTCCAAACAATCAATTATATGACCATTTATTCCTTTGTCTTGGGGAGAGATGTAAAATTTTCGTCAGTGTCTGAGCAGTGACCTAGCACTGGCAGGCGAAACGCACATTCTATATAACCAGATCTTGTTTTTTAAATTTTTGATTTCTTTCTTCACAAAAACAATCAAAATATCGAAATCACCAACATCACCAACATCACCACCCAACGTTCAGAAGGATGCCACGCACTGGACGTTTCACTCGCACCGTCCGTCACCCGACGGCATTCGCCAACGCCATTCGGGCAATGCGCCGCGCGCGACGCCGCGCCATTGTTGCTGCCGTGGTCGCGGCAATCAGATTAGTTCGTTTATAATACCGTCAGTGAGAAATACCAGCTAATAATGATCAGATGCTCCCGACACGACCGCAAACTATCCAATATATATACGAGGAGGGGAGGCCAGCGGAGCCTCCCCGCACGAACGATGAAGAACTCCTAGACGAGTTCCTGCGCGGGCACGAGCGAGGCCATCGGCTCGGCCTTCGCCTTGGTCACGAGAGTGGCTATAGGCAAGGCCTTGCCGATGGCTTCGCTCGTGGACTGGCCTTGGGCCAGGAGCGGGCCTACCAGGCCGGGTTTTTGGACGGCGCTGGGGAGCTAAGCGACTGAGAGACCATGGTAAGAGCTCTGCCGTTTCTTGACCTTTCTCCTCTAACAGTTCATAGTATGAGAGGGTGTGCAGTACAAATGATGCCAAGAGACATATCTACAAAAAAATGAAGCTTTCGGAGCTTTGAACTCGTTATACTGTTCCCATGATGATGAAACTTACTGAATGTCTTGAATCATGATTCTGTCTACCACTAACGCCTTACTTCTCTGTTTTTCTCACCTTACCTTTCTTTACCTACCTATGGGCCAGAAACTCGTAGCCCACTCTCGTTTGTCCTGAACCCTTCCCAGAGCGAGTATTCACATTGTTTCGGCTGTCGAGGGCCGTCTCCTACTTCCCCAGCGACATGTCCTTCGCCACTCGCCGACGATACGCACCCTCATTCCGTCAGGTTCAATACCCCAGCCGACAAGCCACTGCAGTACCCAGCACTACCACCACCGCCGCCGCCGCCGAGCTTGAGAGAGAAGATGTAAACGATTATATACCGGTTGAAGGGGAAGCCGAGGCCTCTACTACACACCAAGCAGATGAACGAGAGAGTTCGGACGAGAGTGTAACTGTCTCGACGCGGGGGCGCTCCTCGACGCCTAATGAAGCGGACGCCGAGAGGAGCTTTCGCCTTGGCTGCCTGGAAGGGCGCCCTTCTGGCAACATCCACAGCCAGGCGGACGATTGCAATGACGACCACCAATATACATATGCCACCAGAAGAGACAGCTCTCAGGAAAGACACCACTTTCTATATAGCGAGGGTTACTTCGAGGAATAGTTCGATGAACTGTATGGGGCGAACATCTCTGGCGGAGACAGTGACACAAAGGCATGACGTTTCCACCTTTGTGGGTGGGTCGCTCGTCGCTGCTGCCCTCCATCAACACCACTAGGCACTCCCAGTCTCAGATTCTGCAGGACTACCTGGGAAGATACAAGGAAACCGCCTCTACAGAGACGACGGGGACCGACTTTCGATCCGACGGATTGATTTATAGAGAGATATCCGTCGACAACCTCTCTGACATACCGACGCTTCCATCTAGAGATCAAACGACGATACCATCGTTGACAAGAGAATGGAGACCGCGCTCTAACCCAATGAAGAAAGGCCGCGGGACCTCACCGAGATGAATGCTTCTGATATACTAACCGCGTCAATGAAGAGCAACTGCTGGACGAAATTATGGAACGACATCGTCGCAGACGCCTTCAATCTTGCGTTCCCAGCCTCCAAAGCGGCCGACTTTCGGACACCTCTTCTCCAATGGATACGGACACGTTTATGGGAATAACGAGGGTCCTTAAGGTTGCCTCGAGGGAAAAGAGAGTACACGACCAACATGAGACAATAATGCCTACTCCAACTCGGACCGATGTACCCTCTACGGCAGTCATGCAATCACAACGGCTAAGCCTACTCAAGAAGACTGACGTCGACACCACTGTTCGAGAGCTTCTAGGTAGGGTTAGGGTTAGGGGTTGCGCGACCGATGACTTCGTTCTTCTCGAACAGGAAGAGGCCGATATAGCGTCTAGCCACCAGGGCTCTACGCCAGCATTTAGTTCCCACGAAAGAACCGAAGCGATGTCGTTTCTCATTATATATACGGCCTGTCCCCGACACAGGGACTACATACTGGCGTCGATAGCGCCGTGTACCACGGAGGACTTGACAACGCCCTCCACGCATGGCGACGGGCTCGACGCCGCGCGATTGTTGCTGCCGTGGTCGCGGCAGTCAGAATGGTTTGTTTATGATACCCTTAGTGAGAAATGTTAGCTAATAATGATCAGATGCTCCCAGCCCGACCACCAACTATATATATATACGAGTAGGGGAGGCCAGCGGAGCCTTCCTGGGTCACAGAAGAAGAGTTGCTAGACGGGTTTCTAGCGGGCCACGGGCAGGAGGAGGCATACCAGGACGGCTATAGTGATGGCATGGGGGACAACAGCGAATAGACTAGATTATGAGGTAAGAGCCCTGCCATCTTTTTCTTTATCTACTCTAACAGTTCATAGTGGTAGCGACGGCGGGAGACGGATGGGGCTGGATACCAACCTACAGACGCATCTATAAAAACAACGGAGCCGTGTGAGCTCTGATACCCATCCTTATATTGCCCCCATTGAGATGAAAGTCACTGCGTGTCTTGAATTATGACTCTATTTGTTTCTAACTTATTATTTGTCTCTTCGTCCCCCCTTTCCCACGGGCAAGAGACTCTTCACCCACTTTCTTTTACCTTCCAAGGGCCAGTATTATATTATATCATTTCTGCTGTCGATAGCTTTGCTCGTGGACTGGCCTTGGGCTCGAAGCGGGCCTACCAGGCCGTACTTCTGGACGACGCTGGCGTAGCTAGCGAATAAGGTATCAAAGTAAGAGCTCCATCATCTCTTGCCTTTTCTACTCTAACGGGTCATAGAAGAAGCAGGCAAAACGAAGTCATACCTACTGTGTTATGACGGTAGAAGACTAGATACTTAGCAAAACCACAAGCCATTTAGAGCTTTTACATCGTTATATTATTCCCGTAATGCTAAAAGCCACTAAATTCCTTGAATCATAATATCGTCTGCTACTAATGCATCACTTCTCTCTTTTTTATACATCCTCTTTCTTTACCCATGGGCTAGAAACTCCTCGGCCACTCACTTTCGTTCTTCCCAGGACGAGTATTGTACACGTCATTTCGACTGCAGATGGCTGTCTTCACCCTTCGCTCGTGGCCTGGCCGAGGACCAAAAGAGGGCCTACCTAGCCGGGTTTGTTGACGGTGCTGGGTATGCCAGCGACTGAGATTCCAAGGTAAGAGCTTTATTCCCTGCCCTTATCCATTCAAACTAACGATTAATCCCAGGGAAACACGGAGCTTAGATACCTACCAAAATAACTAAATGTTCGGGGCACTCACAGCGCAACCTCCGTTCACCCTCTCCCTTCGCGAGGAATGGGTTTATTTATCACTATCCAATATTAATGCATTCCGGCTTGCTAAGCCAGTATCACACGTCATTCAGCGTCCAGAAGGCAAAGGAGTGCCCTTTTATACAAGCGCCAATCCCTAAGCACACATTTCCCCAGATTCGACGCCCCCGCTGGGCACGCCAGCAGGCCATGGCTGCATTCGCTGTTGCGGTTGTCCGATCATATGTTAGTCCAAATCACAGCCCTTCGGAAACCCGATCTAATAGTCATTAGGTAATACCAGAATGGAGCACCTGCGACGACTGTGGGAGCTTGGGGGTCCTTGAAGTTTTCCCCCGAGCCTGCCGACTGTTGGCCCTTGGGATGAGTAAAAGGAAGAAGAATCACCCTTCAAGGGATGACGGCTAACCACGCCGCCAAGTCTTCAACATCGGATTCGATCTGCGTACATGACCTCGGCTCGCATCATCGTCTCTACTTACTATACTCATCGTGGTCGTACGTTAAGACGAGATGCTGGTCGCATTCTCTACACGGCCGAGTCCTTCAACCTCCTAAGCCAGCTTCAGATGGCCAAGCATCGCGGATGATAGCGAGGGGCAAATTCGGTGTTCAGGGGGCTAGAAATGTACCTTAGGTCAGGTGCCCATACAGCCACCTCCTACGGGAGATGCGGCACGGGCGCCGCGCGACTTTCGTATTAATTGTCAGCCCTGGCAGTGATCTTTCAAGCAAGACGAGCTCCCTATAAAATCCCAGAAGACATCGTGCAAGTCTCAAGCGTCGCTAACTACCTAGTAAGGTTATTCCTCGCCCCTAGCGATAAACAGTGTTCTAGCTAACTAATATTGCTCGCCCAGGCATCGCCAGTATGGATTCAGCAGTTAGACTGAAGTCTAGCCATTGAGTGCCAAGCGCTCCTGAGGAGTGAAACAGCATATATATACTAACAGGCAAGGGAGGTTAGCAGAGTCCCCTGGGTTAAACCATGGGGCGCTACTGGACGAGCACCTCCGTGGCCATAGCGAGGTCTTGATAGAAGGTTAAGCACCGCGAGAACTAACTGCGCGTTTACCTGGTGGCGCGTCGATGTCTACCATGAAGGGTATGCCCAGAGTCGCCACTTAGGGTTTGAGAAAGGCGCTCAGTTTGCGTACGACGAGGGATCTTTCGAGAGGTGGTTGCACGCCTTTGAATCAGCAAGGATGCCCGATAGCTAGTGGTCTAGCTTTATATACCACAGTAAGAGTTCTACCTTTTCTTTATGCCCTTCTAACTGTTCATAGTAGGAGATTTAGCACATTCCCAAGGATAGTTCGATCAATCATCGCTTCACTTAGCACGGGTTGCGGTGGGCTCGGCATGAGGGAGGATATCTTAGGTGTCACAGAAGTGCTTGGATGTGCCGCAGTTCCCCGAGAAAGCGGCAGATATCATTGAACTTGCAGAAGTGCAAGAAATGCCATCTTGAATTATATATACGGCCGGCCTATCCTTCATGGACAAAGCGGATGAATGGCATCGGGAGGCGGTTGTACCACAAGTCGACAGGTTGTATAGCCTGCGAGGAGAATCGCCCCAATGGTGAACAGGCGGGCGGCCAACGGAACACTTTTGAATTAGGGCCTTCAGGAACGCGGCAGAAGATCCTTGCGGCGCTTCCACCTCAGCTTTCTCGATGGGGGGCGGTCTCAGTCTCGGTACACTCTTGGGCGTCGGATCAACAACACGAGGCGCAAGGTAACGCGTATCATCTTGGCCATCTTCATGGCCACACGACGAGGAATAGGATGAACAATCCTAAGGCGTCCGCTGGTCGATTACATCGCTGTTAGCGGTCAGGTATCATGACGGACTTACATATGACCAGGGCACGCTAGACACTTAGCAAATGGCCTCCTTCAGCATTTAAGCACATCCATATAAGCACATCTTCAATCACAAGGACGAGAAAACAGCTCGAATAGAGCAGATCAGACGGGCCGCAGCAGCCAGGACCCATTGCTAGACCTGTTCGGGCAGTTTATATGGTTGCACCGTGTTAGGTCAGTCCTGGACAGTGTTGTCAAAGAAGACGTGCCGACAGTGACCAGATCCTCCAAGGAGAACAAAGCACTTACGACAATGACGAGAGGAGGCTAGCATGGGCGCGAAGGCAGAGTGCCAAGTCACTCCTTGTCAAGTACCTGGATGATGGTCGCCGAGGGATTTCCCAAGTAATTGTTATGCATTACCAGATGACTTGGCGAGCTAAAGTCGACCGAAGCGGACCATCGGATAAGCGCGGCAGGTCGAGATCATAGCCCCAAAGATATTGGACGAGGGACTATTACGCGAAGCACCAACAAGGTCCCGATGCTGGACGAGAAGCGCGCATGCCAGTGAGGTTCCGAGCAACAACGACGGCTAGAAGTCGCTCCGGAGCCAAGTCTCCATTACAGCACATGACGACATTTTCGAAGCTCTTCCAACCCGATGTAGTGGCCCCCTACACGAAGGGTTCAGTACAACTTCGAGAACAGCCATAAGAAGAGGCGACGACGATACCTCCGAGTTTCTACAATGGCAAGAACCCAGGTCAAGCTGCGCTATCCAACGGAACATGGGTATCGGTGCGACCGTGAGAGGCGTCAAGGTGGGCCACGGTCTCGCTTTGACACGATCACGTAGCGATCTTCGTCATCGGTTATCCCAACTTCAACTATAATAAAGAACACATTTCCAACACATCATAGCATCATATCCCAATGCTAACACAGTGGCCGACACGATCACGTAGCTCACCGTGGAGGATCACCCAGTTGGGCCCGACGACTTGGAGATAGCCTTGAAGAAGGCTTCGATTGTGACGGATATGCCGTGTTGGGGGAGGATTGGCATGTGGCATCAGGGCGAGGTTGGGAAGAAATTTGGGTACCGTGGCAGCATGTAACGATAACGCTGAAGGGGTCAGTTCTCCTACGGTCTCTTCTATAGCGACCCGTCTCCAAGCTTCCCCAACCCAAGCCTTGGAACCTGCACGCGACCACCACTCTATGCTCTGACTCTCTACCCCGGAAATGTCTGTTCTACTTATGGTCTGAAGACCAGTGCCCACGCGCAGGTCCTCGGCATCTCTAACAAGGTTATTCCAGGGTTGTATGCTGTCGGATTGGACGTCAACTCTATAATACGCGGCGAGTACCCCAGAGGGGGATCAAGTATCGGCCCAGCTATGAAGTTTGGTTATCTCGCGGGAATGAGTTTGGCGTAAATACTCTTAGAGTATCTCGACGCTAAAGCAGTCCTCTCTATTGTAACCGCTGTTGTGCTGCCAGATTCTCTACTCTACTCATTATGACACAGCCAACTTGTAAGGAGTCTTGCTAAGGCTGACACAACCCCAAATCCTACTATCACAGCGTCATTTGTCGTGGTTTCGAGCCCTGTTGGAATACTGTTACATTATAGAAGTTTGGATAAAGACTTCAGTTGTGTGAAGAAAGCCAAGGTGAGCAAGGAGAAGGAAGCCATGTACAGGCGGATAAGGAGTCACGCAATGAACGCTTCATACATGGGGAAAGAAGGACAAAAAGGAAAATCTAATAAATGGAATGGAATTTGGACTTCATGAAGTGAGCCCCAAGATCTCACGCATCACACTACAAAGCTTTTCCACACATTCCTCCTCGCTAGGCAGAACCTTTTGAGCTCGCCAAGCAACAACTCGATCCGGACGGACCAAAACGGCCCCTGAATCCTCAACCCCCCTGACCTCCTGCCAGCTAAAGTAGAAATCCTCCCACTCTTGGCGAAAACCGATCGAGTATGCCTTGAGGGGGGTTCCGAGGTAGTCGCCGACGCGCTGGGCTGCCGTCTTCCAGGAGTCACCGCCTATGCCTATGAATAGCACGAACTTTCCGCCTCCCGCTAGGTCTATCGTGCTGACGGCGTTGGAGGGGGTCGTTGTGTTGAGCCAGACATGTGGGAGTCTGCGGCCCGGGTATGTGCTGGGTTCGTGGTATAGTACGGGATCTTCTGCGGCACGACCTGTGGGTGAGTAGGGCTTGGGCTCATCGGCATCGTAGATGGCAGTGCCTGAGTAGTGCTGGTTCATCTCGATTCCCAGGCCATGGAACTCGTGAGACGAATTCTTAATGGCGGCATGGAAGAGCTTGCGCCGCGCCTCGCCTTCGGGAGTAGCCGACTTGAGTTCATCCAGGATGCGACGCCGAGCTTCAACATCGTCAGAGGGCAGAGCACCAATGGCATTCCAGATATCGGTGTGGTCGCGGAAAGCTTGGTTTGCCCGCGTGATGATGGACTGTCCAACAGGTTGCCTCTCCTGGCTGTATGTCTCGAGGAGCGTGGGAGAAGCCCAGCCGTTGTGGACGTAGGCTATCTTCCAGGCTAGGTTGAAGGCATCTTGGATGCACGTGTTGGACCCGAGACCGTTCATCGGAGGGTGACGGTGGACGGCATCGCCCAAGCAGAATCTGTCATCAACAAAGTTAGTGTGAGATGGCAGCCTTTGGACTAGCGACGGTGCTTACATGTTGCCGCGAGAATATTCCTCGGCAACAATCTCATTGATGAACCATTTGGACGTGTTCAAGATCTCAGCGGGTGTGTCATCTCCGATAAACTGGCGAATGCGTTCGATATATTGTTCACTCGTCGGCTGACCCTTGGTATCCCAATCACGGTTAGGGAACAGGATAAACATCCACTCATCCCACGGCTTCACCATACGCACGATACCCAACCAGCCGAACTCGGGATGCTCGAGGTCCGGCTGCATGATCCAGTGAAGGTTACCTCGTCGAGAGTCAACTAGGTGGGAGAGGTCTGCCTTAACCAGAACATTGATAGCAAGACCCTGGCTGGGCTTTCGGGAAAGAGGGAGTTCAAGTTGCTTGACAACCTCACTCTGAGCTCCATCTGCGCCGAATAAGTATCGGGTTCGGATTCGGTAGACCAACTGTGAGATCTTGTCACGAACTACAGCAGTTATCAAGCCAGTCTCCGTGTCCTTGCTGAAGGATAAGAGAACAGTGTTGAAGGTAACTTTGAAGCCGTTATGGGAGGCGTGACGGATTAGAACAGGCTCGAGGAGAGTCTGAGGAACATCGACAGGGTCGCAGGGGCTCGCTGTCTCATAGTCGCCCTACACAGAAAATGTTAGAGATTCTGGGCAACTTCCAAGGTGACCGGTGGCTGGGATAACCTTTCGCGCAGGATCGTTGCCCCAGGAGTAGAGCCTCGCAAACTCGTCGCCTGCCATGCTGTGACACCATCGGGTGTGTACCATGCAATGCCCCTTGGAGGCGACTTGCATGACGTCTCGGTCGAGTCCGATATCGCGCAGGCATTCTGCATCCCATTCGTGAGCTAAGTTTCGGGGCATACCCCGTTATGAAAATGCCGACTTACCCAAGGCTGCCATGTTGGTGATGTGGGCGCGCGGCGTGTTAGCCGTACCGGGTGCTGCTCCTATCATGATACCTTCCAGGCCTTGGAGCTCACCATATCAGCCAAGAATAACGTCTTATCGGGCGACTCTTCGTTCTATACTAACCATAGGACGCTAGGAAGCACGCCAGAGATGCTCCTGAAGGACCACACCCGACAATGAGACACTCGGTGTCGGTCACGCCCCCCTGATCATCGGTACCCTGGTTGGTCTGCATTTTTGTTCCGACCTTGCTCTCTCAGCCGTTGAAGTAAGGTCTCTAGGGTACGGAAACTCTTGAAAACCGTGTCAATTGGCTACGAGCGAGTGGGAGGACACTAAGCAAGGTAGGTGCCTGATCGAGAGTGAAAGAGAAGTGCCTGTGTAAGGTCAACAATGAGGTCACTATAGGTCAAGCTTACGCACCTTGAAAAAAGAGATGAAGGAATAAATAAAATTTATTTAGAGACACTCTTCAACGCCAGAGGACGAACGCCATTGTACCAAAATAACATAGCGAAGATGGTCCGTACTGTAGCCTTGGCGTTTCGTCCGAGGATCGTCCGGTCACAAAGAGAATAGACTAAGCCGACCCCCTGGGCATTCATTCATCGGATAAACATTGCTTCAATCACAATAATGAGCCTAACATCTATGAATATCGAGGCAGGTCAAGGAAGATGGCTATTCCTCATCAATGTTCCCTTCTATGCTCTCAACTTCAATCGTCAACCTAGCTCTCACTTGTCGCCTCATTCAAAGAATGTCGAACACCAAGTACACACTCCAGGACGTGGCCGAACGAAACAAGGACGGTGCGACTTACGTGGCAATCCATCTTCATTCATCGAGAATCATCCGTATGTGGCTTCCTTCCTCTTCTCCCCCCTACTCACACCTCGTCGCAGAGAGCTGGTTCTGACAGACACCAGAGGAGGCGCAGAGGCCATACTTGAATTTGCAGGCACGGAAGCCTCACAGCCTTTTGATGAGATTCAGCATAGCAGCGATTTGCTCAGGATCTTGTTTGATGACCATGAAAATACCCAAGGACTGCGTGATTGAGGTTCTCGTCGCTGGCTGCAATCGGCCGACACAAGTTAAACGCGCCTACTAAGAGCAAGAGAGTAACTAAGGTGGCCCTGACCCGTCGACCGCAACATCAGTTTGTGGTGGCTGATGTGTTGAGATCGCAGTGGCGACAGAAGATCTCAGATCAACTGCATGTTGCCCTTTGGCCGCACTTAGACCAACTGGAAGATGTCGCGTCGCACCGTGAGCTGGAAACCAAACCACCGGTGTTTATTCTCATAACAATCTCGTACCCCCCATAGGTAAACATCACCGTCGTGACAGATCGCCTACCATCCCGGCCGGTAACATGGCTGAGAAGCTGGTCAGGGTAGTCTTTGTCGCTAGGTTTAGCCACTCAGACCTCTCCGTTGGACCCATCAATCGGCGCACAGAAATCAGTTTAGCGGGTTGAGCCGACGCTGGTCTCTAAGATGTAGAGCATAGTAGCTCTATAAACGATGACTAGGTTGGGTGTGTTTGGGATCGCGGATTGTTGAGGCTGGTTGGATGACTGACTGCTTTGGCTGGCGTTCCATTCGTTCAGCGCGGTCACCCTAGCTTGTCCACTGCATTCTGGCCACCGAGGAAAGCTGGAAGATATTGCTGGGAGCGTACTGTCTCGGGAGCGAGCTGTGGTTTGCAAACCTGAGCCATAGGTTGATTGAGGAGCCGCAACAGCTTCTCTACCGACATTTCAACATAGGACGAAAACACCAGATCAGGCCTTCTGGTTAAACTTCTACTCCGAATGGATGACTCGAGATGGAACTTGGGGCCCTTCAGTCTCCGGGCCATGAAAGCAACTCGGACAAAGACCCTTCTCCAAGCATCCATTCGCTCCAAGCTCTTCAATCGCCACTAAAATCTCAACGCATTAGCGATCACGGCCAAGATAGGTCAGGATAATTACTTACAGCACAGCTTCAAGCCAAGGACCTAGTCCAGGCTCTCCATCTCCTCGTCAGACACTTCTCAGCTCTATATAACCCGATCTTATCTTCTCGTCATAGAAGAGGGTGGATGGGAGTTTGTGAAGATTAACCCTATACTCTTGGGCGGTAGACTCGAGGCCTCGAATGTCCAAATTGCTGAGAGCAAGGTCTGAGACTCCCTTTGATACCAGACGAAGGGCGGTCGCGCTGCCGATTCCCTACAACAAGGCAATTAGCCACGGGTACGGGGAGAGGAATGAAGGTCGGATTACCGACGCAGCCCCGGAGATGCAGTAAACTTTGCCCTCGAACATGGCTCAATTTCGTCAAGTAAGTTGTTGCGGAGAGATTGAAATCCAATGTTACGAGTGGATCACTCTGCTTTTCTTCATTCAAAGACCTTTTCAGGTCGTTTGCTTCCAACGACATACCGCCGGGTTGGTGATGTACCGAAGCCGGATGAACGGCCCCACTCCGAAGCCCCGTAGCGGGGCCCACCGGACGGACCAACATCGGCCTGATTTCGCTCTGATGTTGAAGGACGCGGCACTTGGCAGAAGCCGCCGGCCGAAGAGAGGCAGATATATCCCCGGGGTCAATCTTGATTGGTGGTGCTGTCCGGGTGATACCAATTGCCTATTCTCGAATCAATTAGCTTTTACAACATGCAAGGAAACCCGAAAGGAAAAGTGGCTGTCATTACAGGGGCGTCGTCAGGAAGTGAGCTTGCCCACGATTGGGACTCCCATATCATTGGCCTAGACATATGATAGCTAACCTCGCTTCCAGTGGGACGCGCTATTGCGATAGCCCTCGCTGGTTAGGGTGCCAAGATTGTCCTTTGTGATCTACAGGAAAAGGCCAATGCCCAAGGTTATGAGGCAGATGTGGGCAAAACCACGGGCGATATCATCACGGCCCGAGGCGGCGACTCTATCTTTTTACAGACGGATATTGCGAGCTCGATGGCCGTGGAAGAAACCTTGAGCCGAGCCCTAGAGGCAAGTTTGACTATCTCCTATGAATGAAACATGCTAGCTAACAGATATGAGCGTAAAAGTTTGGAAGAGTCGACATACTCATCAATTGTGCAGGTTATTGGGCACCCTTTTGCTCATTCGCGGACGAGTCGGAGGAGCTCTGGGCCAAGATGGCCGCCGTAAACACCCTCGGAACGGCCAGAATGAATAGCAACGCCATGAGACAGTTCCTCCAGCAAGATGTGGACGAGAAATAGGACAGTCGGAGATGCATCGTCAACATCTCATCATGTGCATCCGTGACAGGCTTCCCCGGCGAAGTGGCATACTCAGACACCAAAGCATCGATCGACCACATGATGCGGGCTGGAGCACTGGACCACGCCAAGGATGGCCCCAACATTAACTGCGTCGCGCCAGGCGTTGTTGCCACGGGCATGGCTCGCGGGAATCTTGAGAACAGTGTCATCCACCAGACTATGGTCAAGGCGACGCTCTGGCCTCGTCTCGGGACGGTGGATGACATTGCGGCGGCTGTTCTCTTTCTTTGTTTGCCTCAGTCGCAGTGGATTACTGGACAGGTTCTTCCTGTGGATGGTGGCATGACTATCGGTGTCTCGGCGTGAGGAGTTTCAGTGTATAGACAGTCAGATAATTGTCAACATAACATGCTGCTCATCAAGAGTCATGTCGAGAGAATAATCTAGTAGCCACCCATATAGTTATAGTTACCCATAGTAGAGCCAAGTGAAGCGTGGCGGAAGTTCTGTCCTGCCCAGTAAACGTGTTCATTGTTCTCTACGGCCGATGGACTCCCTCCTTTGGAGAGGTCCCTAGGTGGCCAACTATCCACATTGCCTAATCCTATCGCTAATTCCTCCCCCGAGTAAGTCCGTCATCGGAGGAACTTACTCCTCACATCGGTAGAAATCCGTCGGGGTGATTCTGTCCGAGCTGTGCCCTCCTAATCAACCCTCGACCCGCTTGCTCGCATGCCATGTACAAAAAGTCTAGGCAGACGGCAGTCGTGAAGAGAGAGTGAATGAACCGGAGCTCACATCTATCCTGCTGTCCATCTGATCAAGTCTGTCCAACGGATTTCCAAGCCATGGCGCCAAAATGGACACACCTCATCCGTTTCATCGCTGTCGAGGATGGGTTGATTCATCGCGGCCAGCTGTGCGACACATCCATCGATGTTGGCCTTTCCTGCAAGGAGAACAAGAGAGTACAAGCGAATCTCATTAATGGATCCGCCTTTGATGGCAATGTGACAAACCGAGTCATGACAGTAGATCAGGTGCGTCTATCCTACCTCTACTACGACTAAGTGTCCCTAACCTACTCTTCCACAGCTCCTCAGTCCCCTCGACGTCTCCGAAGTACCTTTGATCCGATGTATGGGACTCAACTACCACGACCATGCCAAAGAAGCCAACATGCCTGTGCCCACCCATCCTGTCCTCTTTATCAAACCCAGAACGGCGCTCAGTGGGCCTCGTCCTCGCAAGATCTATATCCCCAAGTTCGTGCAGGATGAGACCACCGACTACGAGGCAGAGCTCACAGTGGTCATTGGCAAAGATGGAAAAGACATACCTGAAGCCGAGGCTATGGACTATGTGCTTGGCTACACCTGCGGCAACGATGTGAGCGCCCGGACGGAGCAGTTTCGCAATAGCCAGTGGTGCTTCTCCAAGGGTAAATGAATGAAGCAATGCTTGAAGGCAACACTTGACTGACTTTCAACTCACTACCAGGACTTGATCATTCGGCACCTATCGGCCCCGTGTTGGTATCTCCGTCCGTGATCCAAGATCCTCAAGCTCTCGGCATCCGAGCCACCTTGAATGGTGCAACCGTCCAAGACTCTCACACCAGGGAAATGATCTTCTCAGTCGCCAAGACGATTGCGTTCCTCTCCCAGGGAACCACACTGGAGCGCGGCACCATCATCATGATGGGCACTCCACCCGGTAAGCAGCCCACACAAGTCCCCTGTCCCCTAAAGGTTACTAACACGATCGAGGTATTGGAATGGCTCGGAACCCCAAGATTTGGCTCAAGAGCGGCGACGACATGCGTGTGTCGATCGATGGAATTGGTACTCTCATCAATGAGGTTTTCTACGAGTAGATAGTGACTTATAACACATCTTGAATAGACTCGTCTGACTCTATGATAATCTTGTGTGCTCGAGTTTTGTATCATTCGGGAAGCTGCGGGAGTGAAAGGTTCTATGCATGTCTTGTGTCAACGGTTCACCCTCTATTGCTAGCGGGAATGGTGGCATTCAAGGGTAACGGATCGGAGGGGGAAACAGGTTTAGCGTAACAGCACCCCAAGTGCCTGGATGACTGTCGTTAGATGTTTGTAGGGGCGATGGAAGATTAAGAGGAGTAGGGAAGTCTGTCGTTGTCAACGGCGCTCCGAAAAGGGTAATAAAGAACAAAGTTATCGGCACAAACACCATGACTGAGAGAGGCGCACTTGAAGCCCGTCCCGCCTACGTGACCACTCCAGACTTGGCAGAGTCCAGTAAGAAGGCGAGATAGAACCCGAGGCCAACTGCTGGTCTGACTGCGCAAGTATAAATGGCCCATCATGATCATTTGAGAATTCTGCTTGTTCGTCACGTAGAACAGTCCTACCCGCTTTAAGCTACCTAATTCGGTTCGTAGCTTACTCTATATGTACCACTAACACTCTCCGACGTGCCTGATCCTGCTAGGTTATGCAAATTCATTCTCGTTACCTCGTAATCACTTCCGCCGACCACTCACGCCCAATCCACGTCGCACCCCTTCAAGTGAGAAATCCTTCTGGTAATCTGGGACCTGGACAAGTCAATACCTCATCTCCCTGGATCAGCGGCGACTTACCCCAGACGTGTAACCCATCAGGTGTGGCAAGTTCAATGTTGGTTTTGGAGTGACAGTTCACTTGGTCTCCATCGACATAGTGTTCGACGATGAAGCTAGACGGGTCGTACCTAATCCCCCAGAAAATTAGCAATAACCCAACACGAAGGCATTTCTCTCACCAGTAGTCAAAGATCTGGCTGCCCAGTACGTGCCGCCCAACGCCCCAGCAGTTCTGATACCCCAGATCGCGGAGGTGGTCATGTCCCAGCACCTCGACGTCAAAGTCATGCATGGACCTCGAACGAGGTGTGATGGACATGAGATTTGGGGCCTTTAAATATGAAAAAGCTGTGGTGGTCTGTAAAAGTTTCTCCCAGGTCTAGATGCAGAAATGAGGCAAGGTGCCGTCCAGTCTCGTCGTGCTGAATCTGTACCATATCGTGAGCGTGAGGGCTGGATCAGTACGTCGTGGTTTCTTACATCGCTTGGCACAAAGTTGAAGTTTTTGGTGTAAAAGTCAAACGTCTTTTGGAACTGAGTTACACAGAGTCCAAAATGTCCCAGTTTGTGGATGAGCGCCGGTCCTGGATGCTTGTCAGTAAGCTTGGCGCGTTGTGTGAGTGTAGGCCTTACCCTTCTCGAACCTCTGAAACTCGTTACCGGCCCGGTTCTTCTTGTGAGGCTTGGGAAAGTCAGCTTCAATTCAGTTGAGAAGAGGGAGTCGACTGACAAAGTTAAAGTCAAGGTACCGGTAATCCTTGGTAGGTTCCACAGGTGTCTGGCCATAGACCAGATGCAGAGGCCAGCCATCAATGGGGTCCTTGACTGTCACGCACTTCCCTCCGCCAGGTGCCTCGTCGAGGTCGTAAATCTCAGTGACATCTGCAAAGATTTCGCGGGACTTTTTAATGAGTTTGGAGGGATTCCACCACCAAAGCAGCCCCTCCAAACTCATTAACAGAAGACTCCTCCAGGCAGTAGAGGAAGGGTTCACTGCCGTAGCCCCTGTAGTAGATTCTTTTGCCCTCTCTCTTGACCTCGACAAAGCCAAAGGGCGCCAGAAACTTTTCAGCCTTGGCTGAGTCTTTGTGTTTGTAATACACGCGCCCCAGTCGTAGGACCTTGATCTTGGAATTGTTGGGTTTGGTCATGGTTGATTAAGAGTTCGGTCTCGATGTATCTAGTCTGCATTGGTAGAGGGACTGTTTGTCCTAGGTCAATTCCAACTTGACCCGGCCGCACACTCCTTATCAGATGGAAACCAGACGCCAGATTGTCACTCTAGTCGGCCGATATGTGTCGGAGAACGGAAGCCGGTGGGTCCGGGCTCCGTCGCCGGCCGAGATTGCGCCGTGTCAATATGCGGGGCATTTTCGGGGTGACTACCGGCCGCCACGGGCACGCATCCGTGTTCGAATGCCATCATCTCTATACTAGTCAGCCCGAGAATATCCCACGAGCAGCAAGTATTTCGGCTTGGTTAGAAGTCATTGGGCCGTCATGAAGGATTTCGAACAAGTTGAACAATCACGATGGGGTGAGCATTTAGAAGCCTTGCCTCCGCTTCCTTTCGAATCAGCTCCAACCTGTTTCCCACTCTTCCCCTAGTCCTACTCAGGCACTATGAATCTTAGCGTTTCCTTGTCGTTCGCTGTCATTGGCCTTTGCGCTGTCATCTACCGCGTGTTGCAGATTGGCAAGCGGGATCCTCGCATGCCGAAAGGCCCCCCGACGATACCTGTCCTGGGCAATGCCCATATGCTCCCAACCACGGGGCTCTACAAGAAATAAGCACAGACTTGATGGGTTTTTTCATCAGGTCAGTTCCAACTGACATGTGCCGCAGGATGAAAGAGTGGACCAAGACCTACGGCCCCGTCTTCTCCCTCAAGATAGGATCCTCAAACACGGTGGTCCTCTGTGACCGAAAAGCCATCCACCAGTTTCTGGTAGAGAAGGGCAGCATCTATTCCGACAGGCCCCCAAGCTATGTCGGGAAGCTGCTCACACAGGGCGATCACCTTGCTTTGGGACAGATGGACGTGACATGGAGAGAGAAGCGAAAGATCATTTCACACAACTTCTCACCGAAGCAACTTGACGAGAACCACTTTCGCGTACAGGAGGCAGAGTATGACTCCATAAGAGGAGGTTAACACTTCACGAGGCTGACCTGGAATAGGGCCACCGTGCTTATGAGCAATCTGTGCAATAACCCCGGCAACTTTTACAGCGAGATTCGGAGGTACACGGCCTCGGTAGTCACCTCGATCACATATGGATGCCGAGCCCCAACTTCGGATTCATTCTGGCGCAAGGTAACTGGGCTTCTCCCATGGCTACTTATCATAGGGAAAATCTGACTGAACCGCAGGGTGTCTACAACGTCATGGATAAGGTGGCCAGCAGCAGCCGGAGCGACTAATGCAGGATACGTGTATGCTGACCTCTCTTTCTTGGAACCAGTGGACTGCCGCGATGGAGCCTGGAGCAAACCCTCCCGTAGATGTCTTCACATGGCTACAATACATGCCCTCGTCATTTGCCTTCTGGAAGCGTCACGCCATTGACGCTGGCAAAACTATGGATGGAACATGGGGTGAGGCACGTCGCAGAGTTGAGGAGCGCAGAGCAAAGGGCGAGAAGAGAAGATGTATTATCGACACCCTCCTAGACGAGTACGAGAAGAAAGGATGGCCCTCGTCGATCCCTCAGCATGCCTTTACGAACCTTCTGGGGGAGATCATAGAGGGAGGAGCTGATACAACCGCCGCTCAGCTTTTGACCCTGATTCTGGCGTTTGCCCTGCATCCAGAGGTGCAGACCAAGGCTAGAGAGGAGATTGATGCTGTCTGCGGCACGGAACGATCGCCGAGATGGGACGACTTTGCAAAACTCCCATATGTCAATTGCATCGTCAAGGAAGGGATGCGATGGAGGCCTGCGTACGTCCGCCTGCAAGCCAAAGGAGACCATCACCAGCTGACACTTTAACGATAGGGCCGTTACGGTATTGCCTCACAAGGCCCGCTAAGGTTCGTTCTACCTCTCCAGCTACCGTCATTCAAGAGCTGATTTCGTTGTACGTTCTAGATGACATGTACCAAAGCATGTTAATCCCCAAGGACTCGACCATCTTCATCCCAACCTGCCACCACAGCGAAAACATCTACGAAGACCCCGAAACCCCCAACCTAGACAGATACACCTAGCACCTAAGACTAGCAAACGACTACGCCGGAAGTCTAGACTGGGCCAGCCGCGACTACTACAACTACGGTGCAGGCAGACGAATCTGTCCTGGAATCCACCTCGCTGAGCGCAACATGTGGCGTATCGCTTCCAAGCTCCTCTGGGCCTTTGAGTTTGCTGAGCCGAGGGATCCCAAGACTGGTGAGGCAATGCATCTTAATCCTGAGGCTTATAATCCGGGGGTTTTGCAGGCTCCTCTTCCTTTCAAGGTTAGTATTAAGCCAAGAAGCGAGGCGCATGTTGCGACAATTCTCCGCGAGCACGAGGGGTCTCTTGAGTTCCTGAGCCAGTATAGCTAGGAGGCGAGAGCAGGCCAGCTTTCAGGAGCATACAAGTATCTAGCTATTATAGAATGGTCCCCCCTCCCAAATAATAGCAGAGTGTAGATTGAAGATGAGGGTGTGGTGCTAGGCTAGGGCGGCGTTCAAGTCGGTCGTGAAGGCCCAGCCTTAGGCCCCTCCTTGAACGACGTTTAAGTATGTTTATTTACTCTTAATTGAGCTGTTTAACTCCTATTCCTTTCTTTTACTCATGCGATGGAGCAAGGCCGGAGATGGTCCTGTTCTATGGTCGTGGCAAGCGATGGTCCTTTCATGTTGCGCATCACTGGGGCGTTATTTCACGACACATTCAGAGACAGTAGCGTGATGCCTCAAATTGATCGTTATTCTCCTTTCCTCTCGGCCCCTATGAATAACAAACCCATCGTTTCCAAGCAGCCTAGAAAGTTGTTGGAAGCCCAGCTGCCGCTCATCCCATTCTTAGTCCGTCCGTCCACTAATTCAGTTGCCGTCGCCACGCCTCCAACACATCTAGATTCAGCCGCCGTGTTTCTTGATTCTCCAAATGCAAATCCTCGTTCCTCTGCCGCAGTAGATCTACGCGCTCGCGTTCCAGTTTTAATAGGTCCCTCAGGTATCGGTTCCTCCTGTCCTTGTCCGAGATCTTGGTGTCTCTCTGGGAGATTTGTCTCTTCTGCTGCTGAATTCTCTTGTCCATGCGTGCGATTTGCTCATCTCGCTGCTGCAACTCCTGTCGCAATTGATCCACCTGCTCGCTCAACTTCTGCAACTGATCGGTCTCGTCGATTCTTTCGGTCATGGTCAAGTCTTGGGTCGTCGCGGTAGTCTCGTTGTCTGAAAGATGGCGCTGCTCTGCGTCAGGGGCACCGTTGCCCGACCCTGGCCAGGCCTCGACAAGATCTCCCTCCTTCCTGTAGATATCTAGCCACCTACCAAAGGACTGAGAGATCTCCGTGAGTTCGTCCGTTCTCTTAGGTAATGGCCATGGGAATGGCGGAGCCTTTCCCAGGTGTCCGACTAGATAGACATGAAAGGTAAGAAGCGATTCCAAAGATCAGAGAGAGGTCACTTACGCCATGTACGCCAAAACATCTTATCCACCAACCATTCAAACCGATCCACGCCAATTTCGATAAGATTTCCGTTGATCAGCCTCATGGCTGCTTTTCGTTCGGCCAAATCACGCAGCTCTCTCTCCTGCATCTCCATATCATCATGTGGCAAGCGCCACTTCAGATACGCACGAATGTACTGGCGCCTTTCATCGAGGGTAGGGTTGTCGATCCATGGCATGGGGAAATCTCCAGCGTTGAACATGGAGGGTATCACGCGATGAAGCCTCGCGTCCGGGATGCTGTACTCTGCCATGGCGATGATGGGCGAGGTTTAGGTGGTGGTTAGGTGACGATGGTGAAGAAGAGAGTGAATGAGCAGGAATCTTGGCCAAACCCCGTTTGACTTGCAGAAAACTTCGAAGGTCTTTCGTTATTGCAAGGCCTTTGCTCGTAACGGGGTTTGCACCTCGGTACGGTCTTGCCAGTGCAAACGACCGTCGGTCAGTGTCAACTAAGGGCATGGCCCATAATCACCACCTCAGGCATGAATTCAAGCTTTATGACGTCGTGATTTGACCCTTATTTGGATAATTACGTATTGATGTTCAAATTGGGTGAATAAAGTAGCCAGCCAGCATGTTTGGACAGTGAGGTGTTTACTCTCACGATTGGGGGGGGCGCATGGAAGGATGACCAGATCCCTATCATGTCCATGGCGTTACGTCAGAACAATACGGCCGATGCGCTTGAAATTACCTCTATTATAAAAACTACGAGCTTGAATAGACACCAGGGTAATTGTGAGGAGTTTGGCTATAACGATTGCAGAAAAGATTGGGAGTGTTGTGGTGATGTTGTTTGTTTGCACCCTGCTGGTTATCAACCTCCGGAACTGTTTGACCGAAAATTCACTGCAAACCCTTTTGGGTTATTTTTTAATTTTCCCAATGCAGAATCCGTATCTTTTGTTCACGCTTCGTTCACTTTTCAGGTACTTTTTGTGTTGTTCTGTTCTACATCACCTGCACCATCAAACATCCATCGCACCCAAACACCAACTCTTTATCACGAACATCACGTCTCTCTTCTCTACCACATTTCTTTTCATCTTCTCAGCGCCATATCTTTCATCTTTTTTCGTCCGATCTTCTTCTCCTCCTCGTCATTCCAAAATGAAGAAATCAGCATCGCCCGAGTCATTCATCCACCGCCGAACCCGCGACATCTGGCCATCGATCAAACAACCCAGATATCGCCGCAGCCGCACCAAAGGCTCTCGCGCATTCCGCCACCGTGCTTTCCAGAAGATCGCCATCCAAAAGATTAACAAGAAATGGCACAAGGCCTTTGTCCAAGCCCATGGCTTCTCCGACCCTGTTCCTCCTGAGTACCCAAGAGAAGAATTTATAGATGCCGACGATCACCTTCACTGGGCTGAGAGGATGTCATCTTCTTTGCCCGGAAATCGATGGGATCAATCCATTCTCAAGAAGGAGCTGGATGAGACTGCCGATGATCGACCCAAGCTTCTTCTCCTTTGGAAGCTGTGTTTTCGCCTACACCGAAAGGATCCCCTTTACCTCTTCAACTTTTACGCCAAAGACATTGACTTTATCGACGAACCAAGCGAAGATTTGCTCCGGAACAATGCCGAATGGAACAAGAACCACCTGCTCAGCGAAGACTTTTGCGACAAGCTGGTCAGAATCATGGCTCACCCGATGAGCAAGGACTTATCCTTCATGTTGTTCCTCCTCAAGTGGGCCGTCATCTGTCGCACCGACGACCGCCGTGGACTGAAGGAGAAGGACATTGAGATGCTTGACTCTCTGCAGTGCCACATAGACCCTTCCCTTCACTCTGAGTCGCTTGGAGTTCGTCATGAGGATTTCCAGCAGGAGATGTGGGAGAGTGGTGGGTGGCCTACCGTCGAGGCAGAACTTTTGTCAATGATCTGGCAGAAGACGACGCCTTCTGAGATCGGTCATGTTTGTCTCGATGGAGTGCCTTACCAGGTGACCGCATCCGACCTCGACACCATCATCGAGGCGCTCGGTGCGACTGTCGGAGGAGTCAAGTTGGGATATGGCATCGACTTTGAGATTGTCACCCGACTGACCTCGGAGGATCACCCAGTTGGTCCCGAAGAACTCAAGGCTGCATTCAAGCAGGCGTGGAAGGTGGTGGACATGCTGGAGTGAGCGAAAGAATGGGCATGGGACATTGGTGAAGTTTGGGAATGGACCTGGGTCTTGTAAATAGAGAGCCATGAAAATGAAGCTTCGCATATTGGCGTGTCAATCTACTCCCCTTCCCACGTCACTAAACTTTGTGCGCTGTTGATCTGTAGACAAGGCTCACCAGATGCCTACGCTCATATAAACGTCTGCCATCAACCAATTCCCACCGTGACTTGGCCAAGAACAACGTAATAGACGGGACGAGATCTTACTTTCCCATCACTAGAAGCTTTTGGGTTATTACCATCGTGATGCATAATTCTTGCAGACCCTGGGTTGGATAGGTAGAGAAAGGTACCTATTTAATTAAAGGGCCACTCGTGACAACCAACAAGTTTTTTCCTCCATTACCTTTGCATCAACATCTATCAAACCCACTTGCCGTTGTGAGTAAAATATCGAGGCATCTAAATTACATGGACTCTCTAACCTCAAGACCCCAGCCCAACTTCGAGAAAGGTCGCAAAGGAGCTAGCGACGACAGCCAACCTGAGTTTCTACAATGGTAAGAACAGTTCCAAGCCAGTACAAGTCTTTAAACACCTGAAATGACGGAGATCCAGTCATTGCCATGCTAGTTCGTTGTCGCGTGAGTGGCCCTGCTTAGCTGAGTCTCACTGTAACGCGCTATTAGTAACGGATAGAGCCCGCAGCATGAGCATTCGACATTAGGGGAAGGATTGATGGTGTTGATGGTGATGGTGGTGGTAGTAGTGTTGATGCGTTGATGGCGTCGCTGGCGATGGTGGGCATTGAACTACCGCAGGTCCACAACGCGAATGTTTAATTGTTACAAGTGAATCATGTCCCTTTCATATTGATGTAAACACTTCTAACTACTGGGAACGAAACATAAGGAACGAGCACTTGGTCCCATACTCGACCCCCACGACCCCCGAGACATACAGAATGAAAACACCCACAAGCCTTTCCAGGGAGAAAGTCGAACGCAACACAGCCATCCATCATTATGCCACTCACTATTGACGTCAGCGTTGAATGCCCGAGCAAACGCATATCAAGTCGTTGGGTGGCATCTGAGGATAATCTGAGTTGGGCTGTCAGGAGGTGCAAACGCATTCCCTATTGTTGTATTGCACCGTTGACAGCTGCCGCCAGCTGCCAGGAAGTTCATCTTCCAACATAAAAAGAACTCGTTCTCCCACTCAAAACTTTCACCATTACCCTTACATCAACAACCACAATCACGACTAAACTGTCCATCGCTCTTACATCATTCCTTCTTACCTCCATCGACACCAGCACACCTTCTTGGGAAATGTCCGTGAATCAGAACAACCCCGACGCTCTTTTTGAGGAGGAGGAATACCAACCTGAATTCGTATGGCATGTTTTCATATCGATGAGATGGGAGCTCCAGGCTCCAGATTATCCTCGAAGGCAAGTATTCGTACAGGTCCGACGGGAACGACTCGAGGCGGCGCGGGCCCGCGGCCTGAGAATCCCATTCGCATTTGCAATCGATCCACGGGAGGCGGTTCACGGTATCAGATTCCTCGTCATTGCGAGCGATCCGGCCACGGTCATCATGCCCGTGATAGCATGGTTGCTCAACGAAAGAATTCAAGACGTCGAGTCTGGCAACCGTTAGTCATGTACGCAAGTCACGGTTTACCTTCTCCCTGATCATTACTAACGTCTGCTGTAGTCTATTTATCACCGATGAACACTCTCCGACCGATAGCAGAGGGCGCTACGGTTCCAAGGGTAGAAGCTTTACATTACCCTACAAAGATACTCTCGCTTTTTGCACACCTGTTCAGAAACACGACTCGACTCGACCGTTCAGGATGAAGGCGTAAGGAGACCAACGCTAAGAATACATGAGTATAAATCGGAAGAAAGGGTATGTTGAACATGTCGCTCCATACTTGAAGCTCGTCACTAACGGAAGCCGACAGATTATGTACGAGATCGGATCTTTTGAAGGAAAACTCACATCGTTCCCTGTCCGATCACCATTCCGAACTGCGACGTGGAAGGAGTTGCGCAACCGTCCTCAGGCGGTCAATTACGTTCATCAAGAGATTATGCTCTTTCTCTATTTGTTTGTTTTTTCCAGTACTCAAAGGTCATCGCGTCTGGAGGAGTCTCTTTTAACCCGCGGCCGCTCAGCTCTGTTTGTTCTGGATGGTTCTGTCTTTGCTGGTATTTGTTTTGTAATGGCGGTCGTCAGAATCGATCTTCGTCTCTGAGTATCGAGGAGAGCGGCCAGATTAATTGATGGAAAGGGGATTATGTGTTGTTACGAGTTCCGCAGTAAATCGTGTTCATCTTCTCCGCAATGCTGCAAACCGTTCGCTTGTCGCCCGCGATTTGAGGAGTGCCCAACCAAATGCACCCATCACTAACCGCGGCCTGCCTGCAGACTTGACGGTGGAAGCGAAGTATACACCTCAATAACACACTAAAGCGGACGCAAAGGTAAATTAAACATGCTCCCTCGGTCTCAGAGGGCATGTTCGTCGCCCCAGAAGATCCTTTGTTCGGGCGCCTTCTTTCGAACACCCTCCGTACAAGCCGATCCAGTGCCGACCAAGCTTCAATACATTCGATCGGAACTCCTATCGATGGCATGCCACCATGTTCTCCCACATACAGTCCGACTGGGTTGGGATAGGCGGTTCCCTGTTCCTCAGCATGGATTACGAAGGATCCATTGGTGGCATGGCTGGCGTGCTACATAGGGAGTCACTGAGCCAGGGTTCGTAGTCACATCAAAGTCCAATCATCTTTATACAATAACGAATTAGGTATATTAACAGATTATTATACTATTCTGCAGCTTAAGCCTTGTTTTCACCCTCAACAGCCGCACCAGGCTTCTCATCCTCAACCAGGTTCTGCTGGTCGGTAAGCTTGGGGTTGCGCAGGCACAGAGAGAAGGCGATCAGAGGAACAGCAAGGCAGATACCAGTGATGGTAAGCAGACGCTGGACATCCTCGTACGATTGAATCATGGCAGCACGCTCAGGAGTTCCGACGGGGTACTCGAGCATAGCAGTGAGAGGTTGAGCGTAGGCGTAAGCAGCAAGAGTGTCGTTGATTCCGGCCAAGTTCTTCTCGAGATGCGATGGGAGGACCTGAGTCCAGATAGCACCAGACACACTGTTTCCGAGAGAGGATCCAATGCTGTAGAGGGCGAGGTAGAGACCAGTCATGATGGCGAGCTGCTCATGCTGGAGGTAGGCCTGAAGAGAAGCCTGAGCAGGATAAGGGAACATACCACCAGCGATACCAAGAACGATCTGAGCGCCAATGACACCAGACTTGTTGGAGCTGCTGGGGTCACCTCGGTATCGGATGAGCAGACCGAAAGCGACCAGGAAAAGACAGGTACCGGCGACGATGAAGACCTTGAGACGGCGGACCTTGTAGACAATAACACCCAGGATGGTACCGGTGATGACACTGGCGAAAGAGTAGAGCGAGGTGATTCGGGTAGCAGAAGAGATGCTAAAGTCGAAGGCAACTCGGAGGACAGTAAACAGGTAATCACCCTGCATAGTCCAGGCAAAGTTGAGCATGCAAGCCATACCAAGAGGAGCCCAGATGGCACGATCCTTCATCTTCTGGAAGGGAACAAGAGGATGAGGAGCTCGGAGTTCCCAGAAGATGAAAGCAGGGATGCAGAGGAAACCGATGACAAGGGGCGCAATGACATGGGCCTGTCCCCATTGACTCTTGAAGCCACCGGCAGTGGTAAGAGGGACAAGGATCAGAGCAAAGATGGCAATGACCAGGATGATGCCGACAACGTCAAGAAGCCAGAAGAGCTTGACGGCAAAGTTCTGGAAACCGAGTTGTTGGAAGGAAGAACGGTAGTTGACGAGGAGACCTCGCTTCTTGGCGCGGTGGGAAACGACCATGAGGCTGATGATGAGAGGAGCGGCGCAGACGGGGTAGATGATGCACCACATGCCAATACCCCATCGCCAGGTCGTGGCGCCCAGAACAGCTTCAGTAACATCACCGCTAACCCAGGTGTTGATGATGAAGGGCAGAGCGGGGATGTAACTGAAGAAGAGACGAGCTCGAGTAGAGGTGATATCAGCGATGATGACCTCGACGAGCAGGATAACCATGGTATAGCCAATCTGGTAAATAACGGCGCCAGCAGAAAAGGTAGCAAGGTTCTGAGAAACAGCCTCGACAATCGTTCCAAGCGTGTAGAAAAAGACGGACATGCAGATAAGTTCAACACGACCAAAAACATCAGCAATCTTTCCAGCAGTAGGCTGAGCAGCAGCCGCAATAACAGATCGCAGCGTGTTGACAGACGACAAAAGCGAATGAGCGTGGAAAGCATCCGTGGCGAGTGGCTGGTAGGTATAACGAACGGTACCATCGAGACCGTAGGCGTAAGCGATGAGGAAGACACCGAAGAAGATGAAGATGCGATCGGTAAAGGTGATGACTTGGGAGATGGCCTTGATGCGGACGACTCCGGGAGAGGTCAAGTCGCGGACGGCGTCGGCGGCTGACTTTTGTTCGTTGGGGACCTCGTGACCATGGTCGTTGGCCTCGAGGGCTTCTTTGGCGAGTACTGGAGATGACATTGTACTCAATTGACCGATTGATCGGTTGATCAGAGTAGAAGTTGGAAGAGAGCTGATGAGGATGGGACTTCAACTGATCGACAAAGTGGGAGATGGGAGCTTCATATGTACAACTTTACATGACCCACTGATTGATTAGATAAAGCTACAAGGTTTGCCTGTGTTGCTAGGGGAAGCTAATCAGATGGATCTTTCCTTCATCATGCGACCGATGGTTCCAGGATTAGACCCAGAAGGCCAAGAACAGAAGCCAAGGACCCAAGACAGAAGGAAAAGCAGGTCCGCTCATGGAGAGTGTCAGTAAGATCGGAACAGCCGAATGTATTTGGCCGAGCTCGGGCATGGGGGTGTTGATGAACCATGACCGTTGATTTGTCGGCTTGGCGTGGGTAGACTTTAAATCGATCGAATTGCCATGGGCCAACAGTCGTTTGGTAAAGGTCCAAGGGCTTCCACAACGTGGAGAGCGAATGTAATGATCGACGGGTGAATTTCCTTGTTTGGTAAGCTTGAATATCTACCGACCTTGCATCAAAAGTAAGACAATGAAGTGAAGGGGACATGAACGGGTCTTTTCTTCAACTATACGAGGATATTATCACTAACAAGACCCTCTATTTCTCGTGTTTTTGTCTATAGAAGCTCCATTCCTCGGTTTATTAGAGTCTGTATCCCGCCCGTTGAAGAGATTCAAACTAGCCAAGCCCCGTACGTAAGGCAAACCGCCACACACTCTCAAAACCTGATGCCGATCGTTGACAGGGGTACAAAATATAGCTGCCTGGTGAAAACCCTGGTCATGGATCCCCCGCGATGGCTTCTGCAAGAGAGCTTCTGAGCTTCTTTAGTCTGCACGGAGGAACGACCAAATGGGCGGACTCGCCGACGCAAGCAGCGCTGGATCTTGACTTAAGCTGAGCAAACCAGTGGAGCCGAGGATGTGATCCTTGATGCTGACCATGCGAGGGTATCAACAGAAGAGGCAATGATTTACAGTGAGACCGGGGTTTAGGGAGTGTTCGACGCGACTCAAGAACTGTCGGGATGGTCGGTTCTCTCCGTCCACCGAGATCTGAAAACTGCAATGATCGGAGAAGGCGAAGTTTAACAGCAAAGTCTCCTGTTCAGCTGTAATCCTTCAGAGTGATGGTACAGTAGTAAGAGGCATCCAACGTGGCGCCAATCCTTCGTCCCACGTCTAGCGCGGCAAATTTTTTACACTCACGCGAGCAAATTCATCGCCCAAGACATTCTCATTGCCCGATTTATCGTTCTCTAAGCCAAGAAAATAACTTGCAAGGTGTCCATCGTTGTGGATGCAACGTCACTCTCAAGATCCACTCCTAAAGCAACAGAATCCAAAAGAGAGATAGTTTAGTGATCCTTTCAGCTTGGCTTTAGAAGCAGTTGGTCTAAATGCGGATTGAGGATGGTTCAACCGCGCGCGGATGACGCGGTCTGTAATCGAGAGGCGTCTGGCGGCTGATAGATGAGATTGATAACAGTCCATTCGAGTTTAGCAGGTTCTTTTGGAAGAAAGCTTGGGTGAGACATGCCCGCCACGCCTCGGCTGCCAAGAGACTATGAGCGTCTAGCTTGAAAATCTCTGTCATCCTCCGTGCAATCCCTTGACGTTACAGGCCTTGGTACCGCCGGCTTGGACAAGCTCCACAGCATGTGAGATGGCGTCTTTGTTTTCCCTTTCATCTTCCTTTTCAAGCTTCTTCTTCAGGGGAGAGAATCCTTCTACTGACCCGATGGCTTGGCTGACCTGGGTCCCAAGATGATTCCGGATCTCGCAGAAAATCACCTTTATTCTCTCCGTAGTCGTCCGCGACATGGGCCTTGTGGATCGCGGATGTGATACTACACAGGGTTAAGACTTCGGAGCAAAAAACACCATGTTACAACGGTCCTCGCTAAATATTTGACATGTAAATTCTTAATATCCGGTGTGTGGGACAAAAGACTCCACGTGTAGGATCGCGGGTGTTCCCGAATGTTGACCCAAGGCGTAGATCAATCACACGAGGATTAGGTATCAGAACATACAGACTGACACTTCAAAGGCCCAGATCCGTATAGACACGCGACCATCGAAATAAGGCCGAGGGAATTGTCAGTGGAGTCAATGGCCAAGAAGCCGATTAGGTAAATGCCAGCCGGGGGAGAGTGGGTGTCCATGAACGGGTATAATCAAAGGTTTAATGCCTGTTAGACGACCTGGCCAAACGGATGCGTTCATTTTCATTCCAAGCCCACTGTCACCCAGAAGGCCGGGAAGTTGCCAAGGCTCGATTTGCGAATGTCACCCGAACTGGATCACATACGCTTGGGTTTACTCGTGGTGACCAATCCTGAGTGTTGATTACTGATATTTTCATGTCATCTTTGGTCACCTTGGCTTGATGTCGGATATCTATCGTCTGATAATCATTTGCCAAGGTTGGGATGTAGTGAGGGTATTCAATAGCGTGGGCATACGGACAAGAAATCACCTACTACTTCATCACAATACAGACCAGTGAACAAAAGTATCCATCACCTATTACGCAGCAATACTATTCTCGCAATACTATTCATAGTTATTATTCTCCATCTCCAAGGAATTAAACTGGTCAAGCCTACACTCCTATGGCGGAATTATTCCTTCATCCGCGGAATTTATCTTCCCTGCTTACTCCCACGTCAAGTTTCAGGACAGGCCTCAAATATGCCGCTCTCCTTTTCATTTGAGATGAGGATATTCAACTCATGCCCCTGGACTGTAATTCTCTTGTGGTTGTTATAAACCGCGTGGGGGCAACTAAAGAATGTCGTGCAGTTCGGTCAACGCCACAAACAGCTAAGCTTGGTGGCTTTCTGCAGGGACTCATCCACTTCTCCATGATATGATAGAGAGTGTTCATGCAAGAGCCTATTTCATGTGCACGGTGGATACAAGACTTCTGTGGTTTGGTCTGGTGGACCCCTGGATACTATTCACGCAGAAGCAAGGCAGAGGTTGGACTCGGTCGAACAGTAGATGGGGATTTGTCTACATGTGGAAATAATCTACTTCTCCATAATACGATAGAGACTCCCCACGCAAGAGAGCTTATTTCACGTCCAAGTTGGGTTCAAGACTGGATTTTGTTGTGGTGGGACGCGCAAGCCCAAGACCCCTGAATACCTTGGACTTGAAATCAAGGCAAAGGGCGGATTGAGTCGAATGGCAATATGAAAATACACACCAAGGTTCTCTCTACTATGCGTCCATTTCTCTAGGCGGTTCAACCTGCAGTTACCCTACCTCAACTACATGTCAGATGCCATTCACCACTTTCAAATACCAAGAGCGAGAGTAGCCAGCACACAGGACCAACAGCATCGACTTCTATTCATCACTGCCCAGCATTACAATCGACCAGCTCCCTTCCACAGTAACCATTCCATGATCAACAGTTCAAGTTTCCATTTCCATTGTTACCCCTCGGAATTATTCCTTCACTGCGGAATTCAGCTCCCTGTTCTCATCCCACGTCCGAATATCAAACAGGAGGTGATTAGGTAAATGCCGATCGGGAAGTGGCGGGATGCCTATCGGGTTTGTCTTTGAAATGGGTATGTTTTTCCGTCCATTAGTCTACCTCCAAAGACGGCTTATGAGAATCAGCTGGCAAAGGTCTGTTTTGAGGTCTGGTTGTCCATCAACTTTCAACGTGTAAAATTCTAAGAATCTAGGTATCCCATCCTCTCAACGTGGACAATATTTCATCTACTCATCCGTCTCTAGTAACCCCCCGTCCACCAACCTTTGGCATCGATCCCGCATCTCAGAAATATACCCTTGGTCCAAGGCTTCAGCACGAGGTAGAGTAACAGCACCATTCAAGCCCGCCGTCTCCTTAGCGAGACTCTCGACCGAGTCATAAAGACCTTTCCAGCATGCATCGATGATGGCATCCAAATACCCATGACCCAAATCTGGAAACTTCATGTCCTGAAGCAGATCAACAATGTGTGGTCCCGGTTCTAGTTCTGCGTACGGCTCATGGCCCCGACTCATGGCATACAGTAGAGAACCTATAGCAAATTGCTCTGTCTGCGGCCCATTGATACCAAACGTTCCACGTTGCGCTCCAGCCTCCGATCCAAGCACACGAGCCCATGGTGGGGGATTTCCTTGCGAGTCATTCCCTATCTTATCGACCCAGTCAAAATCGGCAAGCTTGAGATGATCCCCTGCGTCGAGCAACAGATTCTCAGGCCGTAGATCCCCATGGACCAGACCTAGAGACTCTAACCAAGCCACGCCGCCCGAGAGTTCAGCAGCCCATCTCTCAACCGTCTGAGTAGACTCCAGCCTCAAGACGCTGAGGAAATTGTGGCGGTGGTCGAGACGTTGGTTGGACTCCAGTCGCTTTTGGAGAGATCCACCACTCAGGAGCGGCATAAAGTTTGCATTTGGAAGACGAAGAAAGCTTTGAATCACAAACGGAGATGGCTTATGTTTCTCAAAGTCGTCATAGATGTTGTTCTCTTGAACAAGATTGGCAGTCGCAGGGTCCCGGGGATATTTCAGTGCGATGTCGGTGTCGATCTGGTAGACCCACCCTGTAGCTCCAAGAGAAAGAAGCCGGTGTTTGGATATACGTCGTGGAGGTTGTACAATAGGCGACATATTGGTGGGATAGCTCTTCAACGTGGAGATGCAAGGAAACGATGGCATGAGGTGAAACTTGCCATGTCACGTCTGGGCCAGACCTGCAGGGTCTTGTCACTCTTGCGGTTGGTCTCGGTAATTCACATGTTCCGGTCCGAGTCAACATGCATCTCAGACCCTCGATGCGAGAGCATTGTCTGTCTTTAAATGTACCTAGGAATTCTGTCAAAGAAGCCTAGAGTCATGCAGGCACTTGTCTAGCTTCGCATTTCCCCCGAACTTTGCCATCCTCGCCATCCCTAATATTTACAATCTTCCCTGCAGTGACCCTCGACAAGGCATCGGGTGCACCATGCCTCAGCCGGCGTATG
Source organism: Fusarium ambrosium (assembly GCA_003947045.1). Taxonomy (NCBI): domain Eukaryota; kingdom Fungi; phylum Ascomycota; class Sordariomycetes; order Hypocreales; family Nectriaceae; genus Fusarium; species Fusarium ambrosium. Next base: position 36,135 of record NIZV01000248.1, read on the forward strand.
ATAGAACGCACATCTTTTCCCGAGATAGCATCGGTCTCCGTAGCGACACTTGCTCGTCCTCCATTTCTTAAAGTTCTGCTCTGGCAGGGCTTGGAATAGGTCGTGCTCCTCTGTAGTGTGTATATGACCGCAGTCGCCGCGTTTACCACAGCGGATGCCGTAGGGGCATGGTTGCTTTGCATGATGGCCCCTTTTCAAATTATACCGGCTTACCGTCTCCCACTTGTTGTTGCTGGAATCATCCAGGCTGCTCGCCTCTGCGTTTTCACTCTTTTCACCCCCGATGGGCAGCTTCCAGGGATTGGATGTGTCCCTGACGCTGGCTGCAACGTTAACGCTGTGTCGAATGGGTTGGGACTCTCTCTTGACCATGATTTCCACGGATTTTGCATCCCCGTCACCCTCCAGTGGCGCAAACATGTTGCTGGTTTCGACCATGGCTGGTGGTCCCTCGTTGAAACGGTTGGCGTATTCAAGCCACGACATGATCTTCCACAGTCCCCCGAACTGAGTCTTTGCCTTGACCATGAGGCTATCCATGTCATCGATTCTCTTGACATCCGGGAACTCGACGTAGAACTCGTTTCTCATGTTGAATGGGGTTATGAAGGATAATCGGCCCCACCCGTCGAGCTCATTGCAGACAATGGCTTCCGCGTCGGGGTTGGTGGACTCTGAGCCGGTAAACTCGCAGAGCACGAGCGTACAGCTTGGATTCACTTTTCCGGACCTCCTGGTAGAACGATAGCTAGTGAAGGAGATCTCTTTGAAGACGTTTTCCAAGTAGTTTATCGACAGCAGAGACATATCGTTGGCCAGCTTGAGATACTCAGCAGAGAGGCCCGATTTCCAGGCCCAGAGCTCAACCCGGAACCCGTAGCCCAAGACTCGTCTGATAGGGGGGACCATGTCTTGATCCCCGGTGATGGCGATAAAGACGGTCCTCTTATTCTTCTCCTTGATCTCCGAGTCAAACTTGGCCCCGGTGCTTAGCTCGGCAGATTCTCCGCTCAGGTCTGCCGCCATGGCGCTGTCTACCTGCTTCTCCTTACCGCGGGCTCGGTCGTAGATCTTGGTATCGAATTTGTACTTTTCAAACGTGTTCCACACTGCGTCGTTGGGCGGTGGGCGAGAGCCGTAGAGATACGAGGTGCCTTGGAAACGACCGCCGAGGAGTGTCTTGACCAGCTTACCGATGTTGATTCTGAGACGCGGGTCACGGTCGCGGTCAGTCAGCTTGGGCATGTGGCTGTTTCCCGAGGCGGCAAACTTTTGGGCTTCGATCCAGATGTTGGAGTCGTCCACAAAGAACATGCAGATATCTTGGGCTTCTTCGGGCATCATGGTAGGCGCCGTTTGGGTTTTGGTAGCTGAGAAGGGGGTAACTGGGTTTAGCCAAGTGATATGGTAGTTGGTTTAAAGGAGTAGGGCATGCGAGCAATGTCTGCCCAGGGATCGAGCATTTTAATATCATCAGTACTGATACATGTGTCAGTGCCCGAAGCACACTGTTGGGCATCGCTTGTTTGGTGGCGTTTAAATGTGCAATTCAGGTTGGTTGGGGAGAGTCGCATATGCAAGGCTTATTGACATCCTCCATGAGAGCCTCGTTGCTACCTTGGACGATAGGTCACTTTTCCGATCTGTTCTTTTGGCCAATGGTCATCTCACTGTCCATGGCTACCGTCAAGAAGCTCAAAAAATAAGACACAAAGCTTGTTTCTTCATCATGGCTCTGGTTGATATGCCTTGTCAGGGCGCCTCGTTGGTCATTCAGAAGATAGCATGGTAACTTGTTCCCCAGAGACTCAACGCAGCATATATCATTCGCCACTTGTTGTGTTCACAAATACTTCTATTCATCTAAAACATATACGGCTTCAAACTCACGTTATCCTCCTAGACGAGCCAGCAGACGACATCAACCCCTCTCACGTAGGTGGTGTACCCCTTGGGGACTTCAAAGACCTGATATTCGCCAACATTTTCCTCGAGTGTTTTCTGATGCACCGTTTCTTCATTAAATACACAGATGTATATCCCCTGAAACTTGATTTTTCTATCGTTGGTGAGATCCGGGGGGAAGCGGTGGCTCTGTATGCCTCGTTCTTCTCGACCAGCGAGGGCGTCATCACCTTTCTGGTCGATGCTTTGTCAGTCGATAGCAGTGGGCTCAGATTGAACCTGGTCTTACCGCCATGGCTGGATGTTCTGGGCAAATGGCAAGTAATCGAGATGGTCACGTCGTGAAGCACATTGTTTCAATTGCGTGACGTCGGCATCAGCAGATCTGAGGCACATCTGTCTTGCTGAATAAGCTAAATGTCATCTCACGTGGCTCAGCATCTTTCTACAGAGATTCTTATTCAACTAATACGTCAGTTCAAAGTCCCTAAACATCTTCAGATAGGGTGAATATAATTCATCATCAAACTGAGATCGGATCAGGCATAACAAGACAAATCATCTATAAGCAGTATTTTACTTGTCACATTTACGAGGCCATGCTACCCTTCGGGTTTCGACCTGGTTTCAACATCATCCTTCATATCAGATGTATTTCTACTATCATCCCGACTTTTCTTACTATCTCACCCTAGACGCCAAGCTCTGGTATGTCTACATTCAAGGCATTCACTCATATATAATTAATTCCCCCTTCAGCATGAAAGTCGACGCCAAAGCAATATGGTTTACGAATATCAACCACGCTGCCTGCGAGCCATAGAGGCAACATCACCAGCATCAGGCTCGCTCTCATCGACAAAACCAAACCTCTCGTACAATGGTGCACCAGCTTTACTCGCATCCACATACGCTCCAACTCCATTCTCGTCTGCAAAGTCGCACCCCCATTTCATAAGCATGGATCCAGCGCCTCGTCGTTGGTAGTCGGGGTGTGTAGCAAGTGTGTCGAGGTCTACTTCATCAGTTCAAGGATCGCCCAGAAAGGTTGAGTATTCCATACAGTAATGCTTATAGTCGCCCATAACCCTCCTTCTCTCGTCTTCTTCTCTCTGGAAGAAGGCCTGACACTCTTCACCCGGCATATCCTCATGCCAAGGCGGATATCGACGACCTCGCTCTTCAGGCATAGCCGTATCCCATTTAGCATAAGCCGCTATACGGGGCCGGCCCTTGTCATCCAATGTATCAGGATCAATCACCTTGACATAGCGTGCCAATGGCTTGTTGATAATATCGTGATAGTTGGCATCATGCCACCATTTGCGTACCCCTGGAGTACCAGGCCACAATCGTTGCATGCCAGGGTCTTTGAATGCCTCAAACCAGAGATCTACCATGGCTGGTATATCCTCTGGAGTCGCCAATTCCAGTCTCAGGGTGTTGGGAGTTGTCATCTTGAAGGATAAGGGTGTTGCTTGGCGCGTAAGCTGTAAGAGTGCGGGGATGGATTCATCACCCTTGTATTTATACTGAGGGCTCAGGCCGCTCCACATTTATTACTCTACAGGTTAAACCGTCATCAATACGAGTAAGATCAACGTTTTTCCTCGTGTCTTTTTAACAAATTTGGGTGGTGTAAGTGACATGGGAAGTAAGGCTATAGGATGGCGATGAAGCCTTGCCACAGCCTCGGTCAGGTCACGGGCAGGTCCAAGGCTCCTCTCATAACAATAGTCTTATCAGGCTGGTATTAGTTAATATGGGACTCTGGATCAGCTATTTGCAATGATGTATTAATATTACGAGCGCTGGCCTTGTTGAAACTCACGGGAGGCCGCTGTTTGACAGCCTTGGCACAACTTGACTCTCCCGAAGGCCGAAGGGCATGTATTCAACTCGTTCTTCGAGGTTCGGCTACAAAAGTGCCCTTCTTTCATGCGCATGCAGGTCTTGTCGTATTGTACTCTCACATGCCTATTTAGACGCAACCTCCTGCAAGGTACCGTGCCGAGCCCAATATTACGGCCTACAATACGAGCCAGCTTTTCTTCTCGTCATGAGGCTAGAGAGATCCTCTGGATATTTTAGGTCGGTGACATTCGATCCCATCTGCATGCGTCGTTTCAGTCATGGATGGCTTCACAGCTTAAGGCTTTGATCTCCTTCCAACCAATTGGATAAATGTTCAGATGAACCCCCACGATCCATATTCGTGCAACTCCAGTGACGGAATTGCTGTGAGTTGATTGGCAAAGTATCTTATGCAGAGGAGATGCGCTAAGTATCCTCAGTATTGGTTGAGTTGGTGGCTTCGAAGCCAAGAATAACATCCGAGCGAGATGACCATGTTGAGATTTACAGGTTCATTACAGGGACGACCAAACGACTATTGGGATGTTCGAATATACTCACGTCAGTTTTTTTCATCAAGCTCGCTCTTATGCGCCAGAATGGGGGTCTTCAGCGAGGTGTAACAATGATGGAGATGCTGCAGGACCACCAGCCAACCCAAAGGGTCAAGATGTCGTGCGATAAACGAGCAAAGATAAACACGAACACGGCATCAACGTTATCGTCCGAACTTGGGGCCTGATCAAAGTCGCCTCCGAAATACGAGGCCCTTTACTTAACCATTCCGCCTGGTCAACTATATTCTTCAAGCGCTCATAGAGTAGCCTCAACAGCGACAATAGTCTGGTATCAGCATAGGATAAACATTAACATATTTCTCAGAGGGTTCAATTCGCAAGAGCTCAACTTCATCCCCGCACCGTCAATTGACGAGTGTCATCGGAGTCCGGAGGCGGCTCCCGGAACTTTACCCGTTCAGCGGCCCGTTATCGGCCTGACGCCACGACCTGCCGTGCTACATGACGGTCGATATTGGCTTACGCCTCGATGCTCTCATGATGATAGTGAGACAAGAACTTCACGAGCTCTGCTAAAGTTGGGAGCCGCGTAGTCGACTACTCACTCGAGACCGATGGGGGTATATAGGTTAGGGCGCAGGGAGCATGTTGGGGATTGAATGCTATCGCTCTCGGTATCTTGCCCAAGGCATTCATTCGTTTCAGTCACTCGTTTATTTATCCAGCATGAAGGTCTTCGGGGCTTTGATGCTGGCTCTCTTTGCCAGTGGGAGCGCTGGACGTAGAGGCAGGCAGCTGTTCCCAAAGTCTGAAAGGACTAGGGATCCTATTGAGAAGCGTCAATCAGATGGTCGATGCGGAAATGGCTTTGACACAGTCTGTGCCGATGACGAATGCTGCTCAAGTGCCGGGTAAGTCTACAAATCCTCAACCCCGAGAAATGCTAAGTCTCCCAGTTGGTGTGGAACTGGATACCTCTATTGCTCTGCTCCGGCTTGTCAGATTGAGTACGGACCAGCGTGCGATGCAAATGTGCGTCCCAATGGACCCGACACGACCAACATCGTTCGACCCAAGATTGGAAACATTCCCTACGGTGAAGCCATCAATCGGTGCAGTCGAAATGGCGATATTGCGTTGACGTACGATGATGGGCCGTTCACGTACACAGAAGACCTCCTCGATCTCCTCCAGGTGAGTACTCCTGCACAGACTGTAATCCATCTAACATGTTCAGGAATACAACGCAAAAGCAACTTTCTACATCACTGGAAGAAACCTCGGCAAAGGAGCTATCAACGACCCGGATACAGCATGGCCTGGTCTCATCAGACGCATGATCAGAGACGGTCACCAAGTCGCCAGCCACACATGGTCTCATCAACGCCTCACGACATTGAGCAGATCCAAGTTCTGGAATCAGATGATCTACAATGAGATTGCTTTCGCCGACATCTTGGGATACTTTCCCACCTACATGCGACCGCCGTACTCGGCCAGCAATGAAGATACCGATGCCTGGCTTGATGAGCTTGGTTATCACATTACCTACTTTAATCTCGACACTGAGGGGTACCTTCATGATAGTCCCAACATGATTTCTGCGTCTAAGACCATCTGGGATAATACAGTCGAGGGAAAAGACCCCGAGACCAACAGGTGGCTACACATCGATCACGACCCTGTCTACCAAACAGTCTACAACCTCACCGAACACATGCTTCAATCCATCCAAAGCAACGGCTTCAGAGCAGTAACAGTAGGCGAATGTCTCCAAGACCCAAAAGACAACTGGTACCGCAAGGTAGGCAACCAACCGATGAGCAATGACCCCAGCTCAGAAGGATCCTCCAGCTTCCCACCGACGACTAATGGTCGGTGCGGCTCGCGATACGGCGAAGCGACGTGTCGCCACGAGCCCCTCGGCGAAACTTGTTGCTCAAGGGCAGGATGGTGCGGTTCTACTGAGGAGCATTGTGGGAGGGGATGTCAGCCTGTTTTTGGAACCTGCAATGACACGCCTGAGCCGGGAACTTGAGAGACCGAATGACAGGCGGAACAAGCGGCATCGCTTTGAAGGATCAGTGTAGCATGTCAGCCAGGGTTTTGGAACGAGCGGATCTTGACATGCTGACAGGACGATTTTCTACATCTATGGTGATGGTTGGAAGTAATAACCTAATATTATTCCCGAGAATATCCATGCGCATTATCTTTAATATTGATCACCCAAAGAGGATTCCCTGTGCTTACGATCCAAGAAACTCAGACATTGAATTTTCGCTTCCGATATTTGGGCATTGACTCTCCTCCCCGGGGGTAATCACGCCGACTCGATGCACGAAACAGGGGTATGCCAATCTTAGCAATCTAGACCCTCAGGGGCAACGACGCCACCAAAAATGCTTGTTATTAGTTCAGGTCTTGGGCTGTCTCTACGCCTTCAGCGTTGGCCGTTTTCAGACGGGAAGGCTTAAACTTTGACTTGAAATATCCAATGTCATCAGGTCTAAGCTTCACACCAATATCTACTCGTCACCACCTTAATATCCATGGACAAATCATCAGAGTCCAGCATCACTCTGGACGAATTTCAGCTCATGTGTGGCTTGCTCCACTAGCTCAAGGCTCATTTGAGGAGACAGGTCGGCAGTCGGCAACCTCCATGACAACGGGGAAACATGTCTTTGACGTGGCGTCTATTGGTCGGTTTACCTACACCGTCCCCGTAGTTTCAGGCTGTGATCGGCAGGGCGCCGTCTTAGCCAAGGGAGGAAAAAAAGCAGAAACATTGGACGCCTGGATCATTGCCGAGAAGATACATTCTTGGGTGGTGGTAGAGACATGTACCAGAACAGAGAAAAACATTTGCACTTTTGCGTGTGTCAATGTGCAAACGGTTCCTGAACTGCTGCAACTCTGATCCTCTCTTCATAGGGCTGATCAACAACTGAATGCGGCAAAAAGTATGAGGCTGCATGCAGTGCTGTGGCTGCCCCTGAGGCAGACAGCGTAAATGAACCAAACGGCTTTCAGCCTTGGGTTGATCCGACTCGGGATAAGCGCTAGCGTCGTGGAAATTGTCGAGAATAGGACCAGGGTGTAGTGTCCCGCTGGGCTGAGGATATGTCTGGGGAAGGGATACAAGTGTCTTGGCCTGGGGATACATAAGAGGAGACAGCTCTCGCCCTTGATCCAGATCTCTATCCTCATCTCACTCTACCTCCACCGTCTCTCGTTCAACTCTCTTCTTCCACATCTTCCAAAATGCAGTCCAAGATCGTCCTCGTCTCCCTCCTGGCTTCGGCCGTCTCTGCCCAGGGCAACTTCATGGCCCATCCCCAGATGAAGCGCGACCTCCTCGCCCCCCGTGCCACCGACTCCGTCGCCGGCCTTGACAAGGAGTGCCAGGAAGCCATCATGGAGGTCTACAAGACTCTCCCCACTCCCGCCCCCGAGATCGTCAAGGACCTCACCGAGCACCCCCAGACCGACCCTTGCTCCTTCAGCACTCCCGCTTCCCTCTCCAAGGAGTACGCCAGCTACAGCTCCGAGGTTCTCGGCTGGTACTCCAAGAACGAGGCCGAGATCAAGTCTGCCCTCGAGGAGTGCCCTGCTCTCTCCAAGTACGCCAACGCCGTCCCCATCTGCTCCGATGCCGCCGGCGCTGGTAGTGCCAAGGCCACCGAGGCCACCAAGACTGCTGAGGAGACCGAGGCTGAGACTATGGCCACCGAGTCTGGTGCTTCCAAGCCCAGCGGTTCTGCCTCTGCCGAGTCTGCCAGCGATGCTGCTGCTACTCCCACCGAGTCCTCTCCCGCCCAGGCCACCAACGGTGCTGCTCGCGAGGGTGGCATGATCTACGCTGCCGCCGCCGTTGCCGGTATCGTCGTTGCTGCTCTGTAAATGTCGCTCGAACAGCTTGGTGGATGTCTGTTACATTGAAGGTTAATTGGGTGATACCTTACCTACTTGCCTATTAGCATTTTTAATTGAACATTACGAGCGATCAAGTTCCTCAAAACCAATATCCTTGTCTATCGTTAAATTATAGCCCTACAGGGCATAAACCTTGTTCATCGTGACCTACTTGTCCAAAGAAAGCTTGGCAACCCGCTTTGTTGGTGCAACCGTAACCTCCCTTGTGACATGCATGGACCTTGACCGTAAATAGATGTTTGTTGAATCATGATTGAAAGAGTCATCGGGCACAGATCATGCGAACAACACCCTCCAGTTATTCCTTTATAAGCGTCCTTTGTTTGGTTTGACGCCCGAATGACACTTCCAAGCTGCTTGCTTCTACCGGGTGTTGCTTTGATGGAAACATGGCATGTGAATACCACGCTCGGGCAAACACTGAATCACGCCCTTTAGCTCTAGAGCTACATAAAGACCGCGTGAATCCCTCAGTCAGACATGTCAACAATCTCACCATCCTCCACATCTCACACTCCATCATCATGGAACATACTCACGCTGGTTTCGCTGACAAGGTCGGCCGAGGTGTTGCAAAGGGAGTCTCCTTTGCCCTTGGAAAGTGGAAGCAGCTCCTTTTCACCTACACCTTTACCACCATTGTCGGGATTGCCCTTCTCTACATGCAGACCGGTATGTCTTTCACTGCCAACAAATAGCTCAAAGCTAGCATTTTCTAGAACATGAAGCCTCTCTCATCAAGCGAAGTTGGGGGGGTTTTGATGAACGTCCCATGACGGAGAAATGCTATCGCCAGGAGCGCACTGCCATGCTCCTCTCCCTGTTCCTCGGTGTTCTAGGTATCGACCAGTTCTACGCTCACCACTGGCCGCTCGCCGTCTTCAAGTTCTTTACTATCGGCGGACTGGGCACCTGGGCTTTCGTCGACATGATTCTCTGGATCGTTGGTGGTGTTTATGGTACCCCTGGATGTCCTGGTGGAAGCTCCGTTGGATGGCAGTATTGAGGTACTCTAGTTTGGTGTGTTGTTCACAGTAGAGTAGCAATTAAATGACCTGAAAATCCGAGACATGAATTCCCGTGTGACAATAGCTGTCATATGCCCTCTTGTAATGTCACTATCCGTTGTACTCCGCAAATCATAACTTGCCGCGTTTGTCATGGGAATCATGAAATCGCATTAATCAAGGCGGCAATCAGGCACGACACGTTTCCTACGCCCGACTTGGGTCTTGATATGGATCTTTAACAGTTAGGCTGTCATCCTCGGTGTGGTGTCATTAGAGTAGGACAGTTGGTGATGGCCTCACTTGTACAAGTTGACAATGAGGGGTCAAATTAAACGCAAGCATGTGTCGCTCAACTCGCAGCCACCTCCTCCTCCTCCTCCTCCTCCTAATTTCGACTCTCACGCCTCGTAGATGATGCTTCTTCAGCCGGTGAAATATCCAGGGGTTTCGCAAACATCTAGAGCAAGTCAAACGCCGGCGTAGGCTCACACGAAGTGATGCTTGCTGCTTACTACGCTAACCGTTGAGCTAACTAACGCTCAGGACACTGCCAAGATATGGCTTCACAAGGCCGTCGCAGAGCTACTAGAGCTAATGTTTAGCTGGGCTGAGCGATATTAACCGAGTAGACCTCATTTCACTCCAGTAGATCACCAACGCCAACCAAGTGTTAAATGAGACATTGGAGCACGTGGACCATAACCGAACGTGACCGCGAATAACCTCATGTCCACATCCCATGACACACAATGCACACACAAACTGACAATATTTCTCATTATACTCATTGATGCCATGGCAACCCTGACGAAAAATGAACCAAACCTTTTCTACACCAGCCATCTAAGCACCATTGCTCGTAAACACAATGACCAGGCCCTACTCGTCATCCTCGTCGTCGTCGTCCGAATCCGTCTCCTCTTCGGCATCCTGACCATTAACCTCCTCCTTTGTCTCGGCGCCGTTCTTCTCCAGCTTCAACCACTCCTCCCACTCGGGGAAGAGATCCTCATCCTCGGTAGGCACACCGATCAGCTTGGCTACCCGTCCCTTCTTGTTCTTCTCAAGGTTCTCCTGCCACTCCTTCACTACTGGTACAGTAATGCTAGGCTGGTAGGTTTGCGAGAAGAGGACGGCCTCGGCAAGTCGGCCGGTCTTGGTAAGAATCTGAGTGCAGGCCTCGATATCGCCGAGCAACCAGCGGCATGAGAAGGCGACGTTGTGCGCACCAGCCTCTTCGGCCTGGGTAGCCAAAGCAGTCAGGCCATCACGGTCACCCGTCGATGAGTGAAGAAGCAGCAGAGATCCAAGGTCCTTGGCATGGGTGAAGCACTCAGCAGCGAGAGCAACATCCCAGGCAGCCAGAGCAGCATCTCCAACAGTCTTCCACTTGTGGTCGGCGTCGGCCTCACGAGCGAGCTCAAGCGCAGTAGCGAGCTCGTTAAGAGCAAGAGCAAGCTCAAACTTGTGCTCAGGGTCGGTCGCCACCTCCAGAGCAAGCTCCTTGTGGCCCTGGCCTTCTAGGAATCGCGCAATCTTGTTGAGCTGATCATCGGGGATCGTCGGTAGCAGCTCAGCAGCCGTCTCCATATCCTCTCGGAGGACAAGAGTCTGGTACTCGAGCACGGGGAGAGACAGGCCAAACGAGGTAACGTTGACATCCTTGTCGGCGAGGTAGATTCGAGAGTCGCGCTGGATGTAGCCCAGGATGTACACGGGCTTGTCAAAGTGGGAGACAGTGTAGGTCTGGTCACCGACGAGGTAGTTGAGTCGATTGGTGTTGTTGGTGTAGATGAAGCAGTCGCCAATCCACTCGCCGGTTCGTACGCTGTCTGGTCAGCAGAGTCATACTCGGGTCTGAAGAATACTTACGTTTCGCTAATGTCAGTGATAACCTCAAAAGCAGCCTCGACACCATCCTCCTCGACAAGACCGGCTTGCACGGCCTCGACGTAGTTCTCTCGAGAGAAGCGCAGCACGTAAAAGGTATCCTCGCAGGCAATCGCAACCAGCTCTCCGCTATCGGACCAGTAGACCTGCTTGGGCTCAACTTCGATTCTTCGCACAAGACCACCAGTCGCCCAGTCAAAGAAGGACACGCCACCCTGGCCGGTGACACCAAGGAGAACACCACCGTGGAGTCTCTCAGCCTGGAAGCCAACATCAAGACCACCGCTCTTCTCGACAAAGTTCTTGAAGATCTTGACGCTCATGGCAGACTCGCGGATAGCAAAGTCATTGCTGTTCTCCTTGGATGCCCAGACAAAGTCAAGAGCAGAGCCAAAGGCCTTGTTTCGCCAAGCAAGGGCAGTGTAGATGATGTATTCGCCATCACCGCACACAGCGACGAAGCGACCGTTGGGGGAGTGGATGAGTGTTTGGGGGTACACTTCGCAGGTACCGAGATCCTTGGTGGGGAGGGAGATGGGCTCGTTGTCCTTAATGGAGGCATCTACTACCGTTAGCATTGGTCTCGTCGCATTTCAGGTATACATACCTCCTCCCTTGATGATGGCAGAAACAACCTCGTTGTGACGAGCCCAGATAAGTTTGCCAGAAGCATCCATAGACACAGCAGGCTCCTCACGACCAAGCTTGACAACAACTGCACCATCGTCGAAACCCACAGCAATACCCTGCTTGCCCTTCTGATACGAGACACACCAAGCTCGCTCCAGGCTGTAGTTGAGCGACTGCTCGAATCGGTAGGTGTTGGCGTGCCATATCCTTATCGTGCCGTCCTCGGAACCGGAAATGATAACGGGCAGTTCGGGGTGGTAGCAGGCAAACGAGACGTTGTTGGTGTGACCCTCGAGGGTAGCGATCAGAGACTTGGTGGTGTAATCCCAAATCTTGACGGTTCGGTCGTCCGAAGTGGTGAGGAGATAGGGCTTGTCGGAATGAGGGTAGTAATCGACATGGTTCACTCCCTTCGTCTCGTGAGCCTCGAGGGTGAAGTTGGGAGTAGAGGAACCGAGGCTCCAGACCCTGACTGTCCGATCGAGACAGGCAGAAGCAAAGGTGTTTGTATCCTTGGGGTTAATGGCAAGACCCATGACGTAGTGACCATGGCCCTCAAAGACCTGAACACACTTCCAACCCTTCTCCCAATCCCACAGCTTAATGGTCATGTCATCTGAGGCAGTCAGGACAAATGGCTGAGTGGGGTGAATCGCAATCGCTCGGATGTAGTCGGGGTGCGCCTCGAACGAAGTGATCTTCTCGGAGGTGTTGTAGTTGTAGACACGCAGTTGAAAGTCATCGGAACCGCAGACAATCCAGTTTTTCCTGGCGACGAATCGACCGGCGCGAACAGGGACATCGGTGAGCTCGAAGGTCTTGACGATCTGCTGGGTCTCGTAGGACCAGATGTAGACGTGGCCTAAACTGTCAGCTACGGGCAAGTCCAGCAGGACAGTAGAGCTTACCGCTGTAGAGAGTTGTGAGGATCCATGGTTCATGAGGATGAAAGTCAATGCCCTTGACTCGCTCGCTGCGAGCATAGAGCTGGCGCTGGATTGCGAAACGTGTCAGCTCAGATCGCAAGTTGAGGGATCAGAGACCAAGCTCAGAGAGCAATGGAGATTGCCACGGCTTGACTCTGGCGCACTGAAGCAGTCACGAGACTGACCTTGACGTCTAACTTCATCTTGTCGTGTGTCGCTGTGCGTTGGCGCAGAGTTGAAGATGCAAGCTGGCCAGCAAGGGCGGTGATGTCCAAGTAGTGGGGTTAGTGGCAGGAATCCCTGGAGTAGGCGACCATGCGGCGGGAGGTTGTCGCAAAAGTCGAGTTGATGCTGCAAAGGAAGAGTACAATGTACGGGGGAAATCAGATCCGGCTGCTAATCGTCAATCGTGATATCTTGCAGCAGCTCGGAGCTCTGTTGCACATGAATCTCGAGCTCTCGAAATGTGTCCTGCGGCTCTTGCCAGGCTGGCCATGAGGTTTTGGCCTGAAGTGTCAGGCCCCCACATCCTTGTGCAAGGGGTGCCCCAGAAAAGGGGGTCTGTAGGGTAGGTATCACCAATGAAGAGGACATTTGAAGAGGACAACAGGACAGCATCATGATTGGGAATGGTGCTGATGGATGTAGTTTTATTGGGGAATGTTTTATTTCTTCATCTCAGCCTGTCAATCACTTGTTTACACCAAGCATTGACCTTTGCTGTGTAGTCCACAGGTCATCTCGGTTATGTTCCCTCTTGGACACCATCAACAAGATATCACGGGCTACCTCTCAAAATCAACCTCACTGTCAGGCAATGATTCATGTTGAAACTGTCACTCAGTCAACTCAACTTGATGAGTACGGACCAGGTGGAGCTTCTATTTACGGATCATCTCTCCATACAGACACCCATTGTTGTGCATATGGGTGCATCTTGCGACAATAACCATCCTATTTAAGGCAACTCATTAGTGCCATCCTTAAGATGCTTATTCATGTCCAAGAAAAGCCAACCAAGATCAGGTTCGACACGCGTCTCGATTCGTATCTTGATCCAGGTGTGGCTGTACTTGTAACGACCGAACAATCATTGTGCACCCTTACCCTGTCTCTTGGGCTCACGAATTGGGCAGCGTAAACCCAAAGGCCAGCAGCGCATAGTTGCACGAATAATTAGTCTCGCTTCTCATCTCATTTGCCCCTTTTGAACTTGGCTGAATTTCAGGTCAGTCACTCGCTTCAGATCAACACAGCCGCGGCCTCGAGGCTTCAAGTGTTCCAGACCTTCCCCACAGTCTGCCGTCCGCCGCCTGAGACTTTGGCACTGTGTTTCCGCGCTGATCACACCAACTCTTCAGCGGCTCCACAGCCCCAGCCACAGTGCGAACATGCCCATTACTCAGGTCCACTCCACTGCCACCCAACCCAAGCCGCAATCTGATGGGCCCTGGATTTCATCACTATCCCTTTCTCCCATCCCCCGTATCTCTCGCTGTTTCGCCTCCCTCCTCGATACAAGTCTCCGTCTGTATTGATTTCAACCCCCTTTCCCCTTTCCCTTTCGTCGCATCGCAACGTCTCCTTTCGCTTCGTCGATTCGCGATCCTACTTCGACCGAAAGCGGCTGGACCACGCTCTCTCCTTCGCATGCGGGGTTACAAATCATCGACCTGTTGAACCTCTTCTGCCACGCCATCACCACTGCATCTTTGCTTGCTCAGGAGTTTGTCAGCGAGCAGCGCACTGCCCATTTTAAATCTTTGTTTGCGATCTCTTGGATCCTCGAACCGGCTTCATCGATCGGGCGCATTTGATCTCTTGCAAATACCGCGTCGGTCGCAATCATGTCGTGGAAGCTCACCAAGAGTATGTCACGTTCCTAAATGCATCCTCTGTTTACCAAGTTGACATTTATCAGAGTTGAAGGAGACCCATCTGGGCCCTTTGAGCGCCTTTGCCCGATCGCCGTCCACCTCGACCATCACAGACAAGGAAAAGGAAGGACAGGCCAGCGGTGCCGTCACTCCTACCACCGAGAATGCTATAGGTGAGCAGAAGAGTGCCTTTGCCAGTCGATTACTGACTTGAATAGCCGCCTCCGAGGCCATGTCCCAAGTTCCAGTCAAGCCCCTCAAGCCCGGTATCCTCGTCGTCACACTCTACGAAGGCCAAGGCTTTTCCCTCCCCGAGCAGCATCGAAGCACCTTTGCTTCATCACACCAAGGATCGCTATCCTCCGGAAATGCCCTGAACATGGCAGGTTCCGTTAGACCCGGATCGTCGCAGCGCGTCGCTGGATCCTTTGTCAACGGATCTAGCCGACCACACTCTTCTGCTGGCGGCTTCGGCAGCATCCCTACCAACCACGGTCGAATCTCCGGCAAGTACATGCCTTATGCTCTCCTCGATTTCGACAAGCTTCAGGTCTTTGTCAACTCGGTCGATGGAAAGCCTGAGAACCCTCTTTGGGCTGGCGACAACACTCAGTACAAGTTTGATGTTTCAAGAGTGACGGAGCTTGTCATCCATCTGTACCTGCGCAACCCCACCTCCGCTCCCGGAACCCGAAGCCAGGATATCTTCCTGGGTGTAGCGCGCATCAACCCTCGTTTCGAGGAGCGACAACACCGTGGTGAAGACTCCAAGAGCAGCAAGAAGGACCGTGAGAAGGCTGCTGCCGAGCACAAGGAAGGCCACAGCGGTGTCGAGTGGGTTGACGTGCAATATGGCACCGGTAGAATCAAGATCGGCGTCGAGTACGTCGAGACTCGGGCAGGTAAGCTCAAGATTGAAGACTTTGAGCTCCTCAAGGTTGTCGGCAAGGGCAGCTTTGGCAAGGTCATGCAGGTGCGCAAGAAGGACACAACCCGAATCTACGCCCTCAAGACGATCCGCAAGGCGCACATTATCTCTCGATCCGAAGTCGCCCATACCCTCGCCGAAAGATCTGTGCTGGCGCAGATCAACAACCCCTTCATCGTTCCCCTCAAGTTTAGTTTCCAGTCCCCCGAGAAGCTGTACTTTGTCCTTGCCTTTGTCAACGGAGGTGAGCTGTTCCACCATCTCCAGAAGGAGCACCGATTCGACGTCAACCGATCCCGCTTCTACACGGCCGAGCTTCTCTGCGCCCTGGAGTGTCTTCACGGTTTCAACGTCATCTACCGCGATCTCAAGCCCGAGAACATTCTTCTGGATTACCAAGGCCATATTGCCCTTTGCGACTTTGGTCTCTGCAAGCTCGACATGAAGGACGAGGACCGAACTAACACTTTCTGTGGTACTCCTGAGTACCTTGCACCTGAGCTGCTGATGGGTCAAGGCTACAACAAGACTGTCGATTGGTGGACCCTCGGTGTTCTCCTCTACGAGATGTTGACAGGCCTGCCACCATTCTACGACGAGAATACTAATGAGATGTACCGCAAGATTCTGTCAGAGCCTCTTCACTTTTCCGATGTGGTTCCTCCCGCAGCCAAGGATCTCTTGACTAAGCTTCTGAACCGCAACCCTGAGGAGCGATTGGGTGCCAACGGCTCTGCCGAGATCAAGGCGCATCCCTTCTTCCATGCCATTGACTGGCGCAAGCTTCTCCAGCGCAAGTATGAGCCTACGTTCAAGCCCAATGTGGTAAGTATCTCTGCTCTATTTGATCTTACTTTACTGACTGACATTACTAGACGGACGCTCTCGACACGGCCAACTTTGATCCCGAATTCACATCAGAAGCCCCTCAAGATTCTTACGTCGAGGGCCCAATGCTTTCCGAGACGATGCAGAACCAATTCCAAGGATTCAGCTACAACCGTCCGATTGCCGGTCTGGGAGACGCGGGCGGTAGTGTCAAGGATCCATCTTTTGTTGGAAGCCTGACAGATAACCGATAGATGATTGCTGTAGACTAGGGTTGGAGTTGGGACGTTGCAGGAGGGAACATAGACAGCGAGCAGGCTCGAGTCTGGGATATACCCTTCACTCAGAGACCGGCAGGCCACAAGGTGCCGTTCTTACTTGAGCCAGATAGCTGAGGGCAGACAGGCTGCCGAGGAAACACGTGTGGCCATGAAGCGACCTAGGAGACCTGAGAGAGCCTAGAGAATGATGTAGATAAGAAAGCCTTGCTTTGGCGCTTTGGAGTTATTGATATATTTGTGAGTGTTTGTGACTGAGCGAGACTGTGACTGGTAGTGAGCTCCCACCCGCCAAAGCCGTGTCGGACCCATGAGCCATTTCCATGATGGAATGTCATGACCAGAGCCGAGTCAAGATTTTCTCAACCATGCGACCAATGATTTTCGGCAATCTTTCCGAGGAAACCTTCAGCGGAAAAGCAGACCGGCGATTGTCACCGCGGTGTGTCAGGTTAATGTGAATCGCGCTACTGTAGCTACCGGTAGCGTGGTGGATGGGGGTTCTGGGTTCTGGGTTTATTACCGGAACTGGTATTCGGACCTGTGACGGAGGTCGGTCGGCGATGAACCCGGAGAGGAGAATCGAGGCGCCGAAGAGGTGCCGTCAGTCAGAGCATGGCAACATGACATGTTGGATGCTATTCTATTTCATCGTCAGTGATTATGGAGACATGACGAAAGTAATCAGAAGCCTCAGTCAGCCAACCTTGATGATTTGTAAATGGCTCTGTAATGAAGCAAGCTCTCATGCTAATGCTACTGTAATGCTAATGCTAGAGCGGGGCTCACAGCTCTTATCCACTAGATAGCTCCCTGGCTAAGCTTGGAGTAGCATGCTGCAGAGCCATGTTGTCATTGGAGGGGTTAAACTTGACATTTTTTGAGGTTTGATCTGATCAGATCAGATCCCAACAGATTGAACCACGGTCGATATATCTTCAGTTGCTAGGTCAATGAGAGCATAATGGTAACAATTAACGTCTTATCTAGCCCCTAATTAATTTCATCCCTAATAAAACGCGTCATGACATGGTCTTAATCATCCTACATGTGAATATGAGCGCTCGGTGGGATGATGCCCCACGCCGACCACCCCCGCCGACGCCGCTGGGTGCTCCCCCTCCACGCCATGCAGTCCGGGAAGGGAGGGAAGGGACGACCAGCCAGAGGAGGTTACCCAACTTGGAACCTCCGATTTGTGTCATAATCCTCGTCTCCCCCCTCTCTTTTGCATCTCGACAATCTTTCTTTCTCTGTCAACATCATCCAATCTCACCCGAACCTTGCTTGCTTGCTTGCTTCTCGGGTAGATCTGATCTTGTCTCTGTCGACTTCGAAACATCACCATCGTTACCTCCCCCACCTCGAAAATGGCCCCCGCCAACACCCTCCCCGCCTGGTCGGATCTCCAGGCTCACCGCGACAGCGTTGGCAAGTCGTTTGTCCTCAAGGAGGCTTTTGCCTCTGACCCCGACCGATTCGACCGATTCAGCCGAACCTTCAAGGCTGAGGGTAGCAACGATATCCTCTTCGACTTTAGCAAGAACTTCCTCACCGATGAGACCCTCGACCTTCTTGTCAAGCTTGCCGAGCAGGCCGGCGTTGAGAAGAAGCGCGATGCCATGTTTGCTGGCGAAAAGATCAACTTTACCGAGGACCGTGCCGTCTACCACACTGCTCTGCGAAACGTTGGCGGCTGGGAGATGAAGGTCGATGGCGTTGATGTCACTGCTGGTGTCAACGAAGTTTTGGACCACATGAAGGAGTTCTCTGAGCAGGTTCGCAGCGGCGAGTGGAAGGGATACACCGGCAAGAAGCTCACTACCATTATCAACGTTGGTATTGGTGGTTCTGATCTGTAAGTGAGGGTCCAGCTAGAGCTATCAGCACTAACATGATGTAGCGGCCCCGTCATGGTCACCGAGGCTCTCAAGCACTACGGTGCTGATGACATGACCCTTCACTTTGTCTCCAACATTGACGGTACTCACATGGCTGAGGCTCTCAAGGCTTCCGACCCCGAGACCACTCTCTTCCTCATTGCCTCCAAGACCTTTACCACTGCTGAGACCACCACCAACGCCAACACCGCCAAGTCATGGTTCCTCGAGAAGACCAACGGTGAGGGCGAGATTGCCAAGCACTTTGTTGCTCTGTCCACCAACGAGTCCGAGGTGACCAAGTTTGGAATTGACAGCAAGAACATGTTTGGCTTTGAGAGCTGGGTTGGTGGTCGATACTCTGTCTGGAGTGCCATCGGTCTTAGCGTTGCTCTGTATATTGGCTTTGATAACTTCCACAAGTTCCTCAGCGGTGCTCATGCCATGGACAAGCACTTCCGCGAGACTCCCCTCAAGGAGAACATTCCCGTTCTCGGTGGTCTCCTGAGTGTGTGGTACTCTGACTTTTTCCAGGCCCAGACTCACCTGGTTGCTCCGTAAGTATTCTATGTGAGAGGCTATGGATGCCTACTGACAGTTAGCAGCTTCGATCAGTACCTTCACAGATTCCCTGCCTACCTCCAGCAGCTTTCCATGGAGTCCAACGGCAAGACTATCACCTCTGATGGATCTTCCGCCAAGTACACCACTGGTAAGTGATGCTTTAAAAGTCAGCGAGTGAGAGCCAGTGATACTAACAACTCAGGCCCCATCCTCTTTGGTGAGCCTTGCACCAACGCTCAGCACTCCTTCTTCCAGCTTGTCCACCAGGGTACCAAGCTGATCCCCACCGACTTCATTCTGGCTGCCAAGTCTCACAACCCCATCACCGACAACCTTCACCAGAAGATGCTGGCCTCCAACTACTTTGCTCAGGCCGAGGCTCTCATGGTTGGCAAGACTGATGAGCAAGTCCGAGCTGAGGGTGCTCCCGAGGCACTTGTTCCTCACAAGCGATTCCTGGGTAACCGACCTACCACTTCGATCTTGGTTGGCGGCACTATCGGCCCTGCTGAGCTGGGTGCTCTGATTGTCTACTACGAGCACCTGACCTTCACTGAGGGAGCGGTCTGGGACGTCAACAGCTTCGACCAGTGGGGTGTCGAGCTGGGCAAGGTGTTGGCCAAGAAGATTCTCAAGGAGCTCGATGAGGAGGGCAACGGTGAGGGTCACGATGCTTCGACGGGCGGCCTCATTGGTGCATTCAAGAAGTATGCCAACTAAAAGAAAAAGGTAATGGGAGGACAAATGGAACACTGTGGATAATGAAACATTGAAAAGATAGCATGATGAATCGATACGGCCGTGTTGCAAGATCAAGGTCTCGATGCATTGCGGCGTAGACATGGAACATACGTATTCGTTCCCGTCGTCCGTGAAAAGGTTCCTCGGTCGATATCATGTTGGCTCGATCCCATCTGATGTATGGGATCCCATAATGTATGGTTGATCTAATCGATGTATGGCTGATCCAATCTGATGTGGCTTGATATCTAACATGTAAATGGGCAAAGCAAGTATTGAGGCGGCACGTGCAACTGGCGTGTTGCGGGATTTGAAGTGTGCCTCTGTATACATCCACGTCTGTATAGGATTGCATATTACTGCATGTATCGATAACATGCCTGCCGACAGGGACATGTGTAACGGAGAGGCTCCGAGGGAAAGGTGTTGGTGGGCAGAGTCCGATCGCCAAGAAGGGGTTCTGGAATGTAAAGGTCCGGGCTTCCCTACTTCCATGTGTCCGGAATAAGTCGGCAAGTGATGGAGTGATGGGATTTCCCGGACAGGACTGAGACAGTTGAAGTGGTGAGACCAGGTGAGTGAAGTGAGGTGAGGTGAGCATGGTGGAGTGTGGGTGCGGAGATGATGGACCTGGGGAAAGGACGTGGAGAAGATGGGCCTAGAACTGGAGTACAGAAGGATGGCTTGAGTAGCATGTATGGGGAAGACGGGGAAGCTTGAACTCATGATTGCGCCTCGCTGCACGACAGTGACGGGGTTGAGCTGGCCATGAGTATCGGGTCATGGTACCATTGTACCTTTTACTTGGGTGGCACGTTTATCAAGCACGACATGATGGCAGGCAGGTAGATAGGAAGCAGAGTAACGGGACACGCGGGCCTCTCATGACCCCTTTCAGTTTGCATGAGCCAACCCCAGGTCCCCAGACAATCTCTGGATGGAGACCGGTTGGTGTCTCAGGGACGGGGAAGAGCCCTTTCGCGGGGAAACGGAGAAGGCTTGCATTGAAGGCTTGCTCGGAGTGCAGCCGAGACTTTGGGGAAACCTGGGGGAGTACTGAGGCTATGTGGCATGATTGTTGGACGAAATATTCACGTTATCATGGGTTCTTGTTGTTGTTTGTGCATGTGTTGATGAGAACAGATCGGCCGATGTCGGGAATTGCGCTTGTCTTGACTCGGACTGGACTTGTTGTTGGTTATCGTCGCTGATGATGAGACAAGTCAGTGCAACTGCAACTTTGTGTCAGTCAAGACGAAAAGATCGTCGTCTTCGACGGGCGTTCCCGTTTAGACCCTTTGTCTGACCCCGTCTTTGCCTGCCCCCTTCATTGACCCTGCTTTTTTACCCCGTCTCTTCTCTAACTTTTGGTCAGTTGTCGTCTGTTACAGTAGACGGCGGTAGTTTAGCTCCAAACTCCACACACACCGGCCATGTTGCCTTTGTGCGATGCAACAAGAGGCGGAATAATTCACAGTGGAAGAGAGGCTAGAGACAGAAACGGGGTGGCACTGCACTTTGCTGCTTTTGGTGTGAGTGGAGGCTCTGACGTCGCCACTGGAGTTAGGTGTATTCGCAATGAGGTCTTTTTTGAGGCCTTTCACGATCCGATGGACACGATGTTGTAGAAGACGTGAGAATCGATGACGAGATTTTAAGTTCCTTGATTTGCTGGAGATTGTCACGATCAAGTACGAGAATGTTGTGAATGGTTAGACGTTGTCGTGAGACCCTGACTCGGGATATTTTGGACCTGTCGTGACTGGGTTCGGCTTTTGCGCTGATGGTTGGTTTCACAAGATTCAGCCTGAAATAAACTGACTAATCAACCGGTTTTCTGTTATCACGGAAGAGGCAAGCAGATCAACAGGCACGAGATGTGTCTCAGCCAAACGGTAAACAAGAACGAATGGGCAAGCCGAAGCGGAAACGTGTACTTGGCGCGGGAGCCGAACCAAGAAAAAAAAAAGAGAGTGATACGGAGGACCGCCCCAATGAGACGGCGGCGTTTAAGTCTAGTAATCGTAACCGTATGTACTGCTAAAACTTGAGGGTTTTGAAGCCGTGAAAGCCCCACGATCCCTTCTTGGCCATGCGTGCCAAGGAGAACATGTCCCTTTGGGGTCCCACTCGGATGGAGGCAGGCCTGGGATTTGCTGGATTGGATTTCGTTATCTTGGGGGGATTAGACGGTGGTAGAAGAGCTGAGAACGGTGGGAGGCGGTAAAAACAAAAAAGGAGGCTATGCTTGCAAATAGGAAACGGCGGCATTGTCGGGTTTGTGGTCCGAGGGCGATGAGGTCTTTTTGCAGGAACATCGTGGGATTTTTACGTTGGCAAATCATGTTGTTATCTTTTGCTGTGCCGTCTTGGAGATGAATCATTTCTTGAGGCCTAAAGCCTTTGCGGGAATTTTATTCAAGAGCCCAGACTTTGGTCTTCATCTCGGATCTTGATTTGATCATGACATGTTTATTACCAAGGCTTTTTGCAGTCCTCAAATGTAAGCCCATCATCAAGAGTAAAAATAAGGCCGACTCGGGGTTTCTACGGCCCTGCAACCATGGGGGAGGATTATGCGGGCTTTTGGACGTGGCATATTACGGTGGCCCGAAACGAGCTGTTCCGTTTTCCCCTGTGGTGAAACCCAAAAGAGTCAGCCTCTTTTTGACAGGGATTGCGTGAGAGGGGGGGCCATGATCCTGGCACCTGGTGTTGGGTTCGTTGGAAGTGTCGCAGTCAAGGGGATCAGCTTGGGGAGAATGACGTAGCGGGTATGCAGTTGATACTTCTTTGAGTAAAGGCAATGTCTGTCAGAGTGTCACTGATGAACCCTTAAGACGGAGGAGGAGATAATGGATGATTGACTCTTGTTATTGTCAACTGAGTAAGAAAATACCTGATACCGAGGTATTACTTGTTGGCTTCTTGCGACTTTGCATTTTGGAGCACATGAAGACAAGAGAACGCCTCACATGAAAATGAATGCAACTGCACTGCGGGCATGACCACCAAGTAGTAAGACATGAGGATGCCCTATCAGTGGACCGGAAACCACACGTGTCGACATGTGGGACATCTTAGCAAGTCTGAGAGATGTCGGCTTTGGCTTGTGGTCGTGTGAAGGATGCCTCTAAACTGCAGCGGGACAATTGTCATGGACGAACAATGATTGTAGCAGCACCTCCTATGCATATCATCTCCTTCAGAGGCTTCACATGCAGACATTCCAGCAGGGTCCAGGCCGAATCTGGGCCTCTCGGGGTGAAGCGTCAACAAAATCTCTCCACTATTGTCTGCGCCTCAGTATCCTGCTCACTTTAGCCTTTTGGTCTCTCTGTGCTGTGCTGTGCCATCATCAGTCACTTCGGGAACTTGCAACTAATGCCTCAAATCCGAGTCAAGAAACATCCGCCGTCGCCGCCGTGAGCGCTGTCCAAAGTCCACTTCTCCACAAAGCCACCAAACGCGGCGAATTGAAACGAAGTGGAGCCCGACTTTGCACACCCCTGGTTTGGCTGCTGAAAAAAAGGCCCTGCGTCTCTTTGTCTCTGCGCCACCACGGGCCATTATCGTGAAAGAAAAAAGAGAGTCGAGGGTTACGGAGGAAGCGCCGAGATACGGGTCATGACATGTTTACGTACCTACTTGACATACTCTGTTGTAGGGGACACGCAGTCGGTATGAGCGGTATGAGAGAGTGAGGCCACGTCAAAGATATTGGGCGAAAAAGGGGCTCAGCTCGGTTGTTGAAATCAGGCCTTGGATTCTTGGTTGACCAGAAAATGGCGTTTTCAAACTCCTCGGTAGCGCGAGCACAGATTGAAGTCATCCAACTTTTCGCAATAGGAGGCTACTCAGACAGGTGATGTCAAGTCCCGACCGACTCATCAAGGCAACCCAAGAGAAAAAAAGGGGAGGCCGCCAAACAAGACTCACACCGACCAACGAGCATCATCAGAAATGAACGGAAAGAAGAGCCAATATTTTGATAGTACGTATCGGAATGGATCCCAGGGGCCAAGATGCAGTCGACGTCAGAGTTCGGTATTGAAGCGACGACGTGGGAGGAGGACGAAAACGGTGGATCTTTTACTCTCCCCTCCTCTGATCTCCACTTGACGGTGTGTGTGTGTGTGTGTGTGGTACCTGGGGGAGACAGTTCCCGCGCGGTGCGCAGTAGTTGAAAGATGGTGAATTTGAAGAGCTGGAGAGGCTGATGCTGATGCTGATTGTTAACGCTTGTCTGTTGGTCAAGCGGGCCGTGGTTGCGGGAAGTGATGCATCATAACGGGCAGATACGTACAGAGTTGAACTCAATCCTGAGTTCTAGAGCAGCCTCACTCAATATTTCCCCCAACACGCAATTTCCTATTGAATGCTGGAAATCACCCAACGAATAAACTGAAACCGAGTACTTTTTTCCCATCTCAATCGCTGGACCATGGATGGCAATGATGGAGGTGGCGTGAGAGTCAAGGGGACCCTTAGAAAATGGGTGAGCGGCTTCAGGCAAAGCGGCCCAGCGGACGTCCACCGGGCACCCTCTGGCCTAGCAGTGAGCTGGACGTCGCAGTGGGGCAAGGCCTCGCTGGGCTGTACCCTGCAACCCCCTGCAAACCCGCCTGCCCGCTGGCGAACCTGCAGGGCGCAATGCCCCTGTAGAGTTCCCTCTCCCAACAGCAACCCCCGTATGTAGGTACTCCGTGAAGTCGCCGTCTTGTTGGGTTGCCACCGGTTGCAAGTCCGTTAGCCGGCCGTCGTCCCTCCAGTTACCGTCGAGCAAACGGTAGCGCCGTATCCACTAGAGTAAAACCCCGGTCAGGACCTATCGCTACTGTACTGTGTCATCATTCTGGCCCCTGTTCCTTGGCCTCTCTCTCTCTCGTTGAGACTCCGAACCATGCCCTGGTTCGGTCTGATGCACTCGATCAGATTCGTTTGATACGGTTCGGAGGTACGTACCCCCTACCAAGCCCAGCCCGGACGCCAAGCCCCGCTCTGCCGGTGGGAAAGTCGCTGAGGTCACTCAGAAGAAGGAGGGAGATACGGGATGGAGAAGCAGACGCAGACGCAGACGATGATGGAATCGGGACCCCCCCTTTGGTCTCCACCCCGGGCAACCTTCCCTGCCTCGCCTTGTCTTTCCCTCCTTCCGCCATGAATGTGTCAGAGGTGGGCGCCCGGGGTACGTATCTTTTGGGTATCTCCCGTCCATCTCTTTCGTCGTCGTCACTGACAAGAGGGTGGCTTGCTTCATCCTCCCCAATCTCGACGCAACATCCATATAAACTCGTCTTCCCCCCTTCATTACGGTCACCGTTTTCTGCTCCTCATCTTATCCATTCATCTACAGCTCTCTTGGGTTTTGTTCTTTCCCTACTTGAACACGATTCCTCTTGACCATAACAAAGGTCCACTCGACTTACACCATCTACCATTACTACAAACATCACTACAACAACACCATTCATCATGGCTAAGAAGGCTGTTCACTTTGGCGCTGGCAACATCGGTAGGTCCACATTTGATCGCTCCTAGTCTTTATGCTAATTAATTAGGCCGTGGCTTTGTCGCTTGCTTCCTCCACAACTCTGGTTACGACGTTGTCTTTGCCGATGTCAACGATACCATTGTCAACCTCATCAACGAGACCCCCTCATACCGTGTCATCGAGGTCGGCTCTGAGGGTACCACCGAGAACACCATCACAAACTACCGAGCCATTAACTCCCGAACCCACGAGGAGGATCTGATCGAGGAGATCCGCACAGCAGAGGTCGTCACCTGCTCGGTCGGCCCCAATATCCTCAAGTTTATCGCTCCTGTCATTGCCAAGGGTATCGACCGCCGATCAACCGAAGACGCTCCCCTGCACGTTATTGCTTGCGAGAACGCCATTGGCGCCACTGATACCCTTGCCGAGCACATCAAGGATCCCCGCAACACCTCCCCCGAGCGTCTTGAGGACCACCACCTCCGCGCCCGCTATGCCAACTCTGCTATTGACAGAATTGTCCCCGCTCAGGACCCCGATGCCGGTCTTGATGTGACTCTTGAAAAGTTCTTTGAGTGGGTTGTTGACCGCACCCCCTTCGAGGATGTTGGCATTCCCGACATCAAGGGTATCAACTGGGTTGACAACCTTGGCCCCTTCATTGAGCGCAAGCTCTTCACTGTCAACACTGGCCATGCCACTGCTGCCTACCACGGTTACAACCGAAGAAAGCGCACCGTCTACGATGCTCTCCAGGACAAGGAGATCATGGCCGAGGTCCGAGGTGCCCTCATGGAGACCAAGTCTCTGATTGTCTCCAAGCACGCCATCGATGAGGAGGCTCAGGCTGCCTACGTCAACAAGATTGTTAAGCGAATTGGCAACCCTCATCTTGAGGATGCCGTCGAGCGTGTTGGTCGTGCCCCTCTCCGAAAGCTCTCCCGAAAGGAGCGCTTCATCGGCCCCGCCGCCGAGCTTGCCGAAAACGGCCAGTCCATCAAGTACCTCCTCGACGCCATCGAGATGGCCTTCCGTTTCCAGGAAGTCGAGGATGATGAAGAGTCCAAGGAGCTCGCCAAGATCATGTCCGAGAACGGACCTGAGGATGTTGTCAAGCAGGTTTGCGGCATCCAGGACAATGAGAAGATCTTCCCTCAGCTTGTGCAAGTTGTGCAGCGCGTCCAGGCCGACAGCGCCGAGGACTAAGCAATTCGACAATCGCTCAATTTAGAAGAGACGGAACAGGGTCAGAACAGGATATGAATGGATGGCCCGCGGCGTTTACGAGAAATGACATTTTTCTTTACTGGAAGCATGGCGCTAGGACGGATTGGATTTGGGACTTGACTTTGAAGTCTGCCTTGCGAGGCACAGTTATAGATTGATTAGGAGCAATGAATACATCGGTTCCTCAATACCGTCTCAATTATCGTGACTTTTCTGGTGATGCATCGTGAGGTTGAATTGTGTGAGGTCAAATTAAGCATGTAAGGTTACGCCATGTTATGGCAGTGAAACATGGCTTACTCTCGTCTCGTGGTAGGTAGGATCGTCAAGTACCAAGACTTTGCTGACGGATGACGATACTTGGCAAATACTTGGGCTGACGATACTTGATACTTGTGTGCTTTGAAGTTTATTACGTTGCATTTGTCGTTACTTACGAAGCTATCGTGGTGTCTAACGTAAACACCCAATTCTCACTGATGGGGGCGCTAATTTTGCAAGGGTCTGACCTTTACGCAGATCGACTGGCGACGGTGTCCTAAGAGGCGAATATCTTGGTCTCCAGGCAGAAGCTGTCTCCTGCATCTTTGCCTCTGAGGCGATTAATGTTCAAGATATCGTAGCATGGCTAAATGGACGCTCTGGCTTGTGGGCTTTGCGACTCTGTCGACCGCCTCAATCACGGTTCAAGTGTCAGACGTTGAGCCTATTCCTCTCCGAACAGAAGGCATCGCCAAGTCTGTAGACGATCTCTTTCGTCGCAGCTGTCCTGAAGAAGTCAACAAAAACTCTCAAGATCCTCAACATTCGCTCCTTTTGTCGTCATTCAGCAACCTCGAGAGTACGTACCCCTCTTCCGATGGCTTCATTCGCGGGGTAATCGATGCATGGGCGCACCATCAACATCTCCAACTTCGCCCCGACGAAGTTTGGTTTGAGATTCTCGCGCAACTCAACTTTTACATGGGTGCGCACGCTGAGGATCTAAGGGACTTGTTTGTCTCGCATGCAAAGAAGGAGGAGATTCTCGTGAAGGAGGTCTCGTGGGAGGCCATTATCGCTGGTTTTGGAGGTGAGATTCAGAAGAGGGTCAAGACGGAGTGGCTGCTTGATTGGGTCATGCCTGGGTTCAGCACTACTACGAAGGACGATGAAGTCACTGCTACGGTCTTGATGATGGGGTTGATGCAGTATTTCTTTGAGTTTAGTGGTATGATTGTCTGTGGGATACCCAGTGTTACGCTTCTGGGTGAGAGAGAGGATTGGGTCAGGTTGCTTGACAAGATTGATCACCTCAAAGATTTCGGTCAAGAGCCTGCTCGATTTGCAAAGAATCTTCGTCCTATTCTTACTCGGTTTGTTGGAACTTGGGATCATCCGGAGAGCGAGGAGACGAAGGCCTTTTGGGAGCAGATTGTGAGGGCGAAGAAAAAGTTTTCTTGTGGTGCGGGTGCTGTGGAATGGGATGTTTCAGGATGGATTACTGGGTTTCTTCACTTTGAACGTTCTGGAGTGCCGAGGATTGATCCGAATGAAGAGGTTTGGGTTGGGAAAAATTCTGTTGTTTTGGATGGTGTTGTTTATGAGCCTGAGGCGATGGAGGGCATTACGATTGGGTATGCCAAGGCACCGCTCAAGATGGTTGACTATCCGACTCCAGGGACAGATACGATGGCGTATCTCCTCGCTGGCAATGTGGGAGTTGAGAGGAAAGAAGAGGAGGGAAGAGTTACGGCAAGGCCCGTCAGTGGATGGTTCATGTATACACCTGCAGACGCCAACTCTACAGCTGGGCCTCTATTCGGGAATCGCAGGGAGTTGGAAGTCATCGCGGAGGGGGTAGACACATGTAAAGGCACCAAACTTGAAAGACCTGACCTATGAGGGAGATTTGGTTGATCAAGCTATATACAGGTTCAAGTCCATTGGGAAACTACCGAGGTCATGCAATAACAATTGTTTTCATTCAGAATGTTGTCTGCTTAACAGCAGTATCCGGGGATGGCACCGACTGTATCGCCTAGGAAACCCCAGGGAGGATTACAGCCTGTTCCACCGCCTTGCTTGTTTTCCTTGTTGAAGAGGTAGTATTTGCCTAGAGAGTTAGTTGATGTTGAGTGTGAGGGGGTTTGGACTTACCGTCGAGACAGCGACACATGCTTGGGACGCAGCAACCGGGTGCTTGACTGGGAATTGTTAGAAGGTGTATGAAGTTGAGGTGGGTGGACTTACTAGGGCTTGCAGCCGCTGTCAGGATCGATAGGCTCGACGATGACTGATGCGGCGTCGATGGGCTCGATGACGGGCAAGGGGGGAGGAATGGCGAGCCCAAGATGGCCGAGGAAGATGATGGAGGCAAAGAGAGCGACCTTCATGATGTTCAATGTAGTTGACTTGAGTTTGGCTTGATGTTTGCAGTTATTTTGAGTGGCGGATGAGTTGCGGAACAGGCGGCATGGTGGATAGATATACTTCTCTCAATGACTTATTTTTAATTCTTCGAGATAATTATATCTCATCCTTTCAACAAGATAGCCTACGAGTCTTCTCGTGACATCCAAGTCCAAAGCGCACGTTCACATCGATCAAAGAAGCCCGCCAACCGAGTCCCTTTCACACGGACACCCTCCCTGCAGACAGGTTTTAAAAACGGAAACACCTCTCCAGCTTCTTTGTCCACGCTCCAATTCTCGGGAGTACTGATATGTTTCTCAAACACTGAGCTTAGACGGTAACTGCGGCCGTCTTCGCAGAGTTCGAGGATTGACCTCGGGTCGGTGTGTGGCCAGTTTACGTTTAGGGACTTTGCTACTAGGGCGCGGTATTCGTTGAAGCGGGACCAGTCCATGGTTTGGATTATTGCGTCGCGGACTTGAGGCCTGTTGATGTTAGTGGTTGCTGTTTTAGATGTGTTGACCCATATGTTCAGTCAAAGGACTTGCCAGATTATTACGTCGATCCATGCTGGATGGGGCACACTCGTTTGGAGTTTGGTAGGTCGTATAAAGGCCGGAAGTTGCTCATAGCTTTCTTTTGTCCGACAGATGTACCAACGCAGTAGGTGTGAGAGAATGAACAGGAAGCCAACGCGTGGGAGGAGTGATTGCAAGGGTGAACGTTGGACCTGTGCTGCTGCAGCGTCCGAGATGGAACAGCTCTGTGCATCTGGAGGTTTTCCTGCTCGAAAGAGAGAAGAGATACTTGGAAAGGGAGCTGTTGTTTGTCGGAGACCATGACGACGGAATGTATCGGTTGTTGTGAGTATTACGACGTCGAGTTGGGTTGTTGCTGAGAGGAGGAGAGGGATGGATTTCCAGGCTGGAGGGGATTGAGGGGTGTTGATGTTGAAGTGGGTTGGACCAGGGGAGTGGTCTTGAAGGTGATCCTAGGGG